>JAHEWH010000023.1:600000-820633 GCA_020726485.1 Halenospora varia | reverse complement strand
CGCCCCACTCTCGCTAAAGCTCCTTTTACATACAGAACACAGAATCAAAAAATCACTCAACTATATTAAAACCACAGGAATAGCTACTAGGAAGTGGCACTTAGAGAGGCCTAGTAGTAGTGAAGAAGAAGAAGAAGAAGAAGAAGAAGAAGAGAGAATAGAAGAGGAGAGAAGAAGCGGGGAGAGTTAGGTTGAGAATTATATTTGCTCATTTTTCCTTTGTTTTTGGTACTACTATTAGTACTACTAGGGCCTGACCCTCAATGTCACCTGGAATATATAGAAGACCCCCTTTTGTAATTATACTTGAACTGCTAGGGCTTAGCCCTAGCCGTCCTACGATAGTCTCTGACTTATACAGGACGTTAAAAGGATAAATCAATCAATCATGCCTTATCTACTAAAAATGGAAAGGGGATCGGTGTCGGTATAGTAGTATATGACTACTCTAACTAGGATAAACAAGTCACTCTCCGAAAACACTATAATATAGGAACTAGTCAACTAGTCTATAACGGCGAACTTGAAGGGGTTACCTTAGCTATCAAACACGCTAGCCGAATAGCTAAGCGGGGTGATTCTTTTATTATATACTTGGATAACCAGGCCGGTATATAGCAACTCAAAACCCCCTTAGATAATCCAGGGCAGGACTGTCAGATTAGGGCTATCCAAGCAGCACAGAATATAGTCGACAAGGGAGCTACTGTCACACTTTAGTGGGTACCAGGCTATACTAGCGTCGAAGGAAACGAAGAAGCAGACTTACTTGCAAAAGAGGGCACAAAATTACAACCAGAATCACAAAAATCAAGCTTAGCCCTACTTGGACTTCTTATATGACAGTTAGGCCGTAAGGAGTGAAATCGGACACTAGTACAATATAAAGAAAAGAAGCGAAACGCTATAAGGAACCCTGCTTCTTATAATAACCGATTTACCTGGCAACTTAGTTCTAAGCTTCGAATCCCCCTAAATACAAAACAAAGTCAAGCGAGTGCCTTCTACCAACTAAAAATCGGCTATAGATATATAAGGTCCTATTTACACCGAATTAAGCAAACCGATACTGACGCCTGCCGGTGCGGAGAGAGAGAAACAGTAGAGCACCTACTACTAAACTGCCTAGAAGGCTTCTTCCCCCAAAAGCGACTAAAGCACAAATTGTCTAATATACGACTCTCGCTTAAGCTCCTTTTATATACAAAACTCGGTATTGAAAAAACACTCGAATATATAGTAGCTACAGGGGTAGCTACTAGAAAGTGGCACCAAGTGAGAAAAGAAAGAGGTGAAGAAGAAGAAGAAGAAGAAGAAGAAGAAGAAGAAGAAGAAGAAGAGAGAAGAGAAGAGAGAGGATAGGAGAGAAGAGAGGCCTAGAAACATGTTCTTTTACGAATTTTCTTTATTTTTCGGTACTACTATTAGTACTACTAGGGTCCGACCCTCAAAATCACCTAGAATATATAGAAGACCACTTTTTGTAACTATACTTGAAATGCTAGGGCCTAACCCTAGCCGTCCTACTATAGTCTCTGACTTACACAGGACGTTAAAAGGAATAAACAAACAAACAAACAAACAAACAAACCCCCTTTTGTAACTATACTTGAACTGCTAGGGCTTAGCCCTAGCCGTCCTACTATAGTCTCTGACTTACACAGGACGTTAAAAGGAAAAATCAATCAATCAATTAAAGGAAATACCGCCACAATTTCAAGTCATAAAGATATTCCCCCAACGTGGCTATTTGTGCCTTTGTCGACTTGTTAAGCCCGCTGCCTTTACATGCAATTGCTGTAGTCTGGAGAAAATGTCGAAACTGGCGGCTTTCGCCAAAGATAAATGGGACGAACTTATGTGTAATGGCTGCTATAGGTATCTACTTACTACTTTGGAGATTAATGACTGTGTGATGAGTATACAAGATGATCTGGTCGGCGTCATGGCTTGCACACACTCTCGGCGATCACTCAAGACCCGCAGGGCTAGAAAATCTGCACGTCGGGATCGGAAGTCTAATTAGAGCCATGGAGCCTAATAAAGAAGAGCGATGGAAACGATAAAGACTAACACAGGAACGTTGTCAAGACTAGGATTTTGTTATTTGACAAGGCAATTGGCGTTGGAGACTTTTTTGCCTCGATACGCATAGTCAATAGCTCTATTCATGTCGTGTGACCGTTTAATAACTTGTTATTGTGCTTGAGTAAAAAGAACGTTGAGAGAACCATGAATTCCATTGCCTTAACCCTTCCTTACTAGCCTCTCGTGCTCGAAGACTTGCAATCAACACAAAATGGTGATATTCCCTTTATAGTAGAATTTATTGTCAACCAATTCCTGGGACATCTACCCCATCCGAACGAGTATTTAGTATTGCTGGCAACTTTATTTTATAGAAAAGAACAAAAATCACAAGTAAGATGTACGATATATGTTCAAGATGCTGTGGAGCCTTACCATCTTGCAGGTCATTGATGGTTATTCCAGACAATGGTAATGCTGTATTGAGAAGAGATTGAGATATTTTGGCACTGATGTGATTCCTTGGAATGCAAGGAAAACATCCTTGAAGACTGAATTCTCTGAGCCAGTAGTCAACCTTTCTAGGTTGTAAGGGGATAGCAGAGACTGATACTTCAGGTTCTTTAGTCTCATCAAAGAAACACTAAAGCAATACCCAATGTAGCTTTGTGCACTTGACGATCTAAGAACTCAGTGTCTTCCTGGAAACCGTCCATTTTACGAGAGGTAGTCAATGGTAAAAGAGGAGCTAGCCTGGAGATACCTTTATATTATCACATTAGTCTCTGCTGACCAAATCATGCTGACCAAATCGTGCTGACCAGGCCCTGCAGACCAAGGCACTCTAACACTATAAGTAAGACACCAGCGCCCCCTCCAAAGTATAATCTTTATAAACATAAAGAACCCTTCCATGGCAGTTGCTAGGCGGGATACTGGTATTGGGAAATTATTGGGGAAGTACCATGGCCGAGTCCCCAAAGAGGCCTCGCCGCCTAAAAAGCTCTTAAATCTAGCAGAAATTATAGTCCGCCTTGACCAAAATAATGGCACGATCAAGTTTGGCGGCATCTAGGTAAAGCTTGTCACATACAGGGCTATTCCGGGAGTGATATTAATCAATGCTGCTAAGACTATGAGCAAATGGATGAAGTCACGTGCGCTTAACCATCCCAACATCATTTGGCTTTGATGATGAGGACTCTGGAAAGGGGCACTGGCTACTAACAACAACCGAGGGTATGAATGACGACCTAGAAGGGCAATGTGAACTATACATTATAAGGCTTCCGCTTCCTGTTTCAGTTGCTGCAGCTGCAGCTCAATATACATTTTCTATCATGGATACTCATAGAATGTGCAAAGACGTATGATTTCTTAGGAGGTCCCTGCTCTCTTCCTCATGCTAACGGCTCATAGCTACTCAATGCTCTCGAATTTCTAGCTAGCCACAAATTACTCCGTGGTGACTTCGACGCGAATCATATCATTGTGACTAGAGAAGGATTCAAGCTTGGTATGCATCCGATGTTGAGACTCTGAAGATTGGCTAATTTAGTAGCGAATATCCATCTTTGCGAGGACGCTTCGCCGCATAGTGTTTAATAGGGATTATTAAGGAAAGTTTTTGATATAAAGGGCTTACTAGTAGACTCTATACTAATGTTTACGATTGACTGGGATTTATAAAATTCTACCTGTAGGTAGTCTTTGTATTTCAGGTCTTCTATATACACTACCCTTGACACACACAGCGCTTCTACTAACTTCCCTCTAGCCCAAAGGTAGAAAATCACAGATTACAGGTTGATCCATCGAGCCATCCAAGTTCTCGTCACTTGCTTCGCCCCATCAACTAAACCAAGGTCAAGCAACATTTGCGCCGTACCTCGAGTCGAACTCTCTAAAACGCTAAAGATCCACGAGTGTGTGTATGCAGTGTGCTCGCCAATGAAAACAGTGTTGAACTCGGTCTGCCAGTACGTAGGCAAGTAAAGCTGCTGCTGAGGCACAATCGGCACTGCCCATGATCCAGCATGATGCTCGTCATGCTCCCAGCAGTGACGCTCATAGTTTCCTGTCCACATTTCATCTGCAATTGGGCCATGAAGCTCTACCATAGCCCGTTGAACATAGGCAATATGTTCGCCCTCCGGCATCGCGCAAGCAACTCGCGCATCAGTTGACGAGATATATGCGGCGATCATGACACCCGGTCCAGTGTTGTTGATGCCATACGAAGGGTAGCAGATCTGTCCGATTCTTGGAATGTTCACTCGTCCACAACCCCCGATGATGGGATGTTCAAGATGCTCCCAGAAGCGTTCTTTGTACTGGATGGCGATCTTGACAGCGCCGTCGAAGACGAGGTGGTCAATAGAACGGCGCATAAGGGATGAATGAGGAGGCAACTCCCAAAACCGAAGAAGATTGAAAGGAACGCTGTTGAAAATATGGTCGAACTGCTCTAAGCGAGATGCTTTGGCTGGATCGCCTCCGGTAGGGCGATAGGCGACAGTAACCGAGTTGTTTTCTTTATTGTACTTGACCCCGTGCACCTTGGTGTTAAACATGATGCGGCCTTTTACGAGAGGTGCGAATGCTTCCGGAAGGCGACTCAATCCCTTGTCGATGGTTGTCCATTCGCTTGCCATGAAATACACTGTTCCGAATTCTCACATTGGCCAGGAGACCGCCGTTGATGTGACTTCGTCGGTCGTGTTCAAGTCGGTACCAATTACATGTCGCAGGTACTCGACCTCTGAGAAATCAAATAAACCTTCCTCCACAGCTTGCTTATGAGCACGGAAGACATTCTTGGCGTAAAATCGAATCCTGTCTTTGTCAAGGGCTTTGACTGCTGCGAGAGCGTCAATTGCAATATTTGCAGCTGTGGTGTTGGAATATGTGACAACGTCTGCGAGTGATGAGTTTGCCGCAATCTCCTTCTTTCCCGGAATCGTTCCATCCGGCCGTCTCTTGGATGTTGCCACTGGAGCATTGTCACTGGATTGAATCCAGGGAATGAACTTGACAGCAAGAGAAGAGTCGTTGACATTCATCTCATTGAGAACATCAGCAAGCTGGAGGAGGAGTTGTTGATCCATGATTGGGAGGGTCTCGTTCGTGTCTGCATCGGTGATCGTGGTGGGAAATCTCATGGGACCAAGTTCGTGGTATTGGTACTCATCAGGAGTCGTTCCATTGAGGTAGGTGGTGCGGATACGGCCCCCGAGTCTGTTGTCTGATTCCAAGATTTTCCAGTTGTGGATACCAACCGAATCCAGAATCAACTTCCACTATTAGCGAGTGGTTCCTAGCCCATCAAAGGACATTTTAGGGAATATGACGTACAGCTGTGTGCAATCCAGAGATTCCAGCACCCAAGATACCGAACTTCTTGGACTTAACGGAAGATACGAAAACCGCGCTAGGCTCCTTCTGCTTCAAATACTCGACGCCATCAAACCAAGGTCCCATGGTGTCGGCAACTTTGGCAAAGGTTGCAGAGCGCTTGATAACTCGTTTTGAGACACTGAACTGCTCAGACCGGCCAACCAGCTGATCACCAACAAATGCATGAAGACATCCCTCGACGATGTCAGCTGGGACAATCCAAACAAACTTGGTAGGTCTCTGATTGTCCTAGTCAACATGTCGCTTAGCGAAAGGGTCTCTGACAAGTCGGTTAGCTATTTCTCGGTTAGATAGATTTGTTCTAGGAAGAGAACGAGACAATTTCTCTGGCGCGATTTGAGGTCAAGTATAGGAAAGAAATTCTGCCAACTGAAAGTACTTACGGTCGCCAATGTGGGTGTATCCAACGCGGTGGTGGATATCGTCAAGTGTTGCCGAGTCGCATGATCCGTAGGCCACAGTGAGCCCGCCATGCAGCGCATGCTCATAAACGACGTTGATGTTTTGAATTCCACCCTGCTGAACCGAAAAAGGTCCATTGAATATCACAGAGGAGCGAGGGATGGGATCACCTTTCACCAGGTATAAAGTGACGCAGCGGTCACTAAACGGGCAGAAAGTAGAAGGAAAGACATGCTAAGTCACTCTACTACAGATAAAGCTGGGCAAAGGATTGAAGAAGCTTCTCAGGAATCATTTTTATGATGGCGGTATGCCTTTCTTATAGATGAAAATATATGCAAGAAAAACCTCGGCCGTGGTGGAATGCAGGTTTGCCAAGCCAGAACCAGAACTTGAGAACTACGACCAGACAGGGGAAAAGATAAGTATGTGGGTATCGGGCACCTTGATATCTGCGGATTTTCTGCTATTTTCGGGATTTGTATAGTTCACCGCTGGGAACTCGTACCTTATTGTCGTGGTTCCCCATTTAAGACAATGTACCAAGACTTGGCGACTGCCTTGGCAACCTACTACCTCCCACTCTTCGAACCATTTCGAACGGCGAAGCAACTCAGAGAAGTGCTGAGATTGAAATGTTGCGCAATAATATTCTTGCCATTTTGGTGAGCAATATCGGCATCTTCTGCATTTTAGAATTGTGTGTGCATAGCAAGTAGCCCACCGGCAAATTTACTCAGAACTCCTCCTTCCAACCCCACGAGTCCCGCTGGGTTCATGTCCACTCAAGCAATGGTCCAAAGGACAGGCTATGTTTGCACCAGATCTTGATCAGTGCTGACTTCGTCGATAATCTTCATATATAGCATGGCAGTAGCATTTGATAGGTTATTGGCTCTTCGAGATCTCGAGGTGGGAGACAAAAGTGCATCTAGGTCATGTAAAAGGTTCAGAGTGGCATCCTAGGTATTTGACATTCCTCTGGTATAAAGTACACACAGGCTAAGTAATACATCTCTACTCAGTGAATCCCCAAGCTTTTGTCCACCTACTATTCACGCTTTCCTGTAGTGGTGTCGGATAAGAGTGTTTGAAGTCAGCTTGTTGCCAATTCTGTTCGCCCTTATACTCTGACGGCATAAGGGCATCCGATACCACTTTTCCACCCATCGTAGGTGATCCAGTCCCGTGAGACATATATGGGATTAACGGAAACCCACGACATTCCTCATAGAAGGTCTCATCACGATTGGGACGACATCTAGTGGTGAACGCAAACAAAACGTCTCTTAAATCGTAAACGTCGATGTCTTCTCCACAGAGCACAAGTCGATGAATGGTATAGCCAGCCTTGTGATAGAAAATTAAGTCCCCAATCTCCTTGCGGAACTCCTCCGGCGTAGTGTTCATGGTTTTGAGTTTTTTGATGTCGACTTTGAGCGCTACCCATGTGACCTGGCTCTCGAATGGCGCGAAGGCATCTGTGATGGGAAGACCAGCATCCTGGCACAGTTGGCGTATCTCTGCTGCTGCGAGAGAACCTATCAACGTATGCGTTTCGTCCGTAACACGCCCACAATTTGAGACCGGCAAGATAGCCCCATTTCTGTATGTGATGGCGTTGACCTTGTACTTTGGCCATTGATGAGTGTCGCCAGGGAAAACATATCCATGCATTTCTCCAAATGGACCCTCTGGTCCTGTCTCAGTAATAGAGAGTGTGCCTTCCAAAACAATTTCAGCATTGGCAGGGACATAGAGATCGTTGGTCTCGCATTTGACGACATCCAGAGCATTTCCTGTCATTGCCCCAATATACCCAGCCTCTGTAACCCCATCGGGTATTGGCATAGAAGCAGCCATGATAGCAGCTGGGGGAACCCCAAAAGCAAGAGCCCACGGAACATCCTTTCCCTTTTTCTTCCACATTTGGTGAATCTGCCAGATGTGCTGTGGTTCGATCACCAAGCCTGTCAAGTGGTTTTTGTCGTGAACCATTGCACGAGCGATAGACCAATTGGTCCATTTATTATCCGGTGTTTGTACAATATGCATGCCATATGTTTGGATATACTTTCCCCCATCTGCTTGATGGAGGAAAGGTGCTGGCAAGGTCGACAAGTCGAATTCGTCGCCGAAGAGTTTGTTTTCTTTGACAGGCCCATCTGGGACAACGTTCGGTGGTATTGGGTTGGCATGGGCTGCTGATAACATTTTGTCGAGAATGTCCTTCATGGATGCCGTGGGGAGGAGTCCCAAATGGCGTGCAATTCGCCCGTACTTCTGGCTTGGGTTGCTACGTAGTGATGCAGGTGCTCCGAGAACCCGCCAAAGGCCATCCTTGGCACCCTTCACATTGTTAAACAACGGCGCCTTGTCGTTGGTCTCGCAGACTTTCCGGATGATGGCTCCAACTTCGAGATGAGGATCGATCTCTTCGTTGATCTCGACTAGATCGCCATCCTCCTTCAGGGCTTCGACAAAAGATCTGAAATTCATGTGAGGTAAGTCCTGATTAGACTGAGACAGGTGATAGCTCTTTTCTGACGACATATTGGCAAGAGGGGGCTTTGAGGTAGAGTTTGATGTGATGGCAGCTTGTCTGAGTCGACGAGAATGAGAATGTACATGTAGTAGCTTCGATTTTCTGCTTCGTTTTTGATATGGAATGGAAGAGGATCGGGATGTTAAGTAAGAGGATCATTTTATACCACAGAACATGCATTATATGCATTTCGTATTCATGAAAGTTGTTTTGGGGCCGAACGTGGCGTGCTCGGAAACCTCGGATTAGCCTAGAAATTTTCGGTGTTATTCGGAGCTAGCTGCAACAGGCGGCCTCAACCTGACGACATATTTCTAATACCGCGGAACAATCTGATTAGCTCGGATCACATAATGTGAGTTTGCGTCTATCCGCTGGTTCTAACGTGAGTGATTTTATTTCTTTCGTTTCTTTGAATCTGATGCTCAAGACACAATCGTCCTGCAAAGTGGCTTTGTGGTTAACGACAAGACAATGGACTCCACTTAAGCCGGGGCAACTTTATATGCCTGCTAAATCGTTGATTTCTTGCACAGACGTTCAGAAGGGCCTTTAAATACAACCTGCCAGAAACCCAAGGGAATCGATCAAATTCGGCGTGAGGAAGACCAATTCCTCATTTACACAGTCACTTAACAGTCTAACGAATTCAACATCTTGCTTGTCTATATTGATGAAAAGAAGATACGCTTGATGCATCGGAGTAAATGAATTGTCCACACTTTCGCGAGAAACCTCATTCCTTCTCAAATCCATCCCAACGTTGAAAATCCCCAGTATCAACACCAAAAAGATCCAGCATCCGTCCAATCATCTGATCCACCAAATCATCAATCGAGTCCGGCCTTGTATAAAAAGCTGGAACAGCTGGACATATGATAGCACCAGCTCTTGTGACCCCCAGCATATTCCTCAAATGGATCTCACTGAGCGGAGTCTCCCTAACAGCAAGAACCAATCGCCTCCTCTCTTTCAACATAACATCCGCCGCCCTCGAGATCAAATCATCGCAATACCCAGCATGAATTGCAGCAAGAGTTTTCATGCTACAAGGGACAATAATCATTCCATCTACGTGGAAGGAGCCGCTAGATATTGGAGCCGCTTGGTCACGATTGCTGTACACATGATCTGCGAGGGCGCGGAGGTTGGCAGGTGTGTAGTCGGTCTCATAGCGGATCGTAGCTTCAGCCCAATTGCTGAGAACAAGATGTGTTTCTATGTTCAGACGCCGTAAGACGATGAGAATTTTGATGCCGAGAATTGCGCCTGTAGCGCCTGTCATGCCGACCACGATTCGTTTTCTTGTGCGTGAGGTTGTATGACTTGTGTGATTTGTTTCAGCCATGGTTGTGGATATTTGACTATTGAAAATCTCGGGCTTTGTTGAATGTTGTGTTAAGATCTTGACGGGCATCTGCTTTTCAGCGTAGTTGAGTGCGATGGTTATGCTGTTTCTCGACTGATGAAGGATTTTAGATGGAGTAGATATTGAAGATCGATTTCCACGATTCAATACGAGCTTTTCTCGGAAACCTTCGATATATACGTCGTTCCACAAATTGTCGTGTAGGTTTATCAGTCTGTTCCGACTAAGTCCGAAATATTTCCAGAGCCTGTGACGTACAATCGCTCCACCACAGATGTGAATTTGCACCGAGCGGAGATCGCAGTAAGAGTAAAACTTTGAGAGTATTGCTTTGCAGTTCTAGCTTGGACCTTGCAGCTAAGTTCAGTCCTAGTCTGTGGCAAAATTCTTACTACCTCTGCTTAAGGGTATATCGTGATTGGTTGCTTGAATAGTCATTGTATCGACCTTCAGACATCCCTCCGTCAAACCCTCTGCTAACCCGAATAGCACCGAATTTTGGAAGGAGATGGCGGTTGATGTCGAGAATGCCCGTTTGATTTTCTGGAACATCTGCATGTGTAATTTTCACAATGCCATGAACATCGTTTTATGGGAAACCCCGTACAGAGTTGATCGTTGCAGAGCATTTTCACAAATTTTTTGTTTATGACCATGAAAGATGTAGTCCTGGAGGTCGAAGAGTCCCCCAACAGACTTGAGAGTACTGTACCTACGAGGATCTCTGTCTAAAGTAGGGAAGTTTGATTAGAACAAATGACCTGATTTAAAAACTCAAATTATTTAACTTAATTCTTCTCTCTAGTAGTGTCGTATAATTAATGTACTGTACGCTGTCTCCAATTCAGAACATCCATGCTTCAGATATCGAGGGATTATAATTCAGTGCCGATCCACCGAATTCTATTGAATCTGTACATGTAAGTTAAGTGAGTAATCTTCCATCTATCAAGGTGGGACTCAATTTACACGTACCCCATATAATAGAGTCGAAGGTGGTAAGTGGGTCAGCTTGGCCCAGATTATCATATGGCTGAGGCGCAACTGCGTCCAAATAATTAAGGGCGTTTGCGTTTGCGCCAGAGGAGATGAGGCTATGTCGATTATTAGCTGCTTTATCTTTAATTAGACCTAAGCGAGTAAAGACTTACGAAGGTGCCATTTCGACATTTACTGTTGGTTGGAACTGACTTTGGGAAGCTTGTGAACTCTGCCTTGCATTATCAGCCACATAATTTTGAGTGGAACCATTCGCATGGTCGTTGTACAATCTCCTAAGTACAGCAACTGCCCTGAGATGCGGCCTTGATAACTCAATATTACCGTCTTCGAAATATCTTTGGCCCCCTTCACCAGCAGGCTCTGTAGAGAGGATCTCTAGAATGCTGCCTAGTGATTCTCGAGCTTCCGGATCTGTGGTCGTTTTCCCAAGGAGGCCTAATAATAACGCCGAGCTGAGTCCATTGTGAATGACCGCCCACGACCGTGAAGCAAGGGTGCTCAATGAGTGCAGTTGTACAAAGGCACGCACACACTCGAGTAAATTCTTGATACATTTTTCAATAAGCTGTAGCTGGACTTCGTTCCTTGATTCGGCGCCGTGGCCATTGCGGAGTGCTGGACGACACAGCCATGCAATGACGAAGGAAATGTGCAAGTTCAAAGCGCAGCCCTCGCAGCGCTGTCGTATGCTCGAGACGCGACCTGTTCCGCCGAGGTTACCTGTGCTTTTGAGACGAATGTCTTCAATTCTAGCCACATTTTCAAATATGGTTGTGAAATTGGGCATGTCGCGATATGCCCTGGCGTTCATACTGCGGAGAGTTTCATCACAGAGAGAGTTCATAGCGTCTGTATACAAAGTTCCTTCGTGCAGCTCTGTAGCAACTCTCGCTGGAGTCGTAACAGGAGACCTGTCAAAGCATAATGATAGCAGACTATCCTGCCATACGAGTGCCAGCCTGTCAGGTGTGAGAAAACTTGGGACTATGACGGCAAGGGGCTTTTAAACACACCATGTCTTCCTTCGTGGAGAGGATAGATTATTTTCTTCGTGTAGACCGAGGCTCTGGGCCATTCTTGATGTCGTCCCAAGCAAATTCCAGGCTACCTCTGGCTTCATATCATTCTGCAAGACGTTGCCGAGGATCAGTAATGTCTGAATACATAAGAGCGATGGGCGAGCCAGGAAGTTTGCCATCCTGAGGCACTGAAAAGAATAGCGAACTGGAGTTACGAAGTTAGCGAAATAGAGATTTAGGGAGGGCGGGGTATTTCTACTATATAGTTGAGATTTGGTTTGTCTTTCTCGGAACGAGATGTTGGAATACTGTACCCCAGATGCTAGTACTGCAAAAAGTAGGCCCACCCATGAGATACACCTTTGAGCTGCCGGCGGTTCACAGGTATCATGATTCTGATCGTGGGACCGTCGCTTCTCGGAAGCACGTTGGTCCAGATAAGCACAGAGGTCGAATTCGAAACTCTCTATATCTGGTAAAATGGGCGAAAATGTGTGGACTTCCTGCTGATAGCACCGAAATAGTCTATGTGGATGTGAGCATATATTTTCCTCAGGCACAACGGGATGCCTTTTTTCCAGCAGAACACAAGACGCAACGGCAAAGGAATGGATGCAGGCACCAATAGCTGCGAGAATGAATAACAGTTTTCAGAAGCCATGGAAACCTTACTCTCGTAATTTTACATTCGGGGGCCATGGTCAAGCGCTTAGTTGTCCCACGATACTACTGCGGCTTAACAAATGTCACCCTACCTTATTATTTCGAGATCCAGTGGTAGAACCTGACGAACCTCTAAATCCATCTTTTTCAAGCACATTTGTGTGACCGGTAGAAATGGATAAGTCGACCTCGATTCTTGAAGACCGAGGATCGGGAGGATTGCGGCTTCAACATTTTGGCTTTGCACGTTCTGGGGGGAGTTGGTTTGCGAAGTTTGATCTCTTATGAATGCCCGCATCGAGTTCGTGCCGAGGAAAGGCTCTCCTCGGTCCTCATTAATCAGGGTTTCAAAGCCACTTCTACCTTGATTGGCTCCTGGAGATTCGTACCCAGTAGTACCTGTTCTCGGCTGAGATGCACCTTCCGAGACCACGTCTGGCTGCAGCTGCATGGGAATCAACGGTGAGTTGGTGTTGTGTGCATCCAAGGCCACACTGTGTCCAGGTCCCGGAGTTTGGTATGGCCCATGTGGTGACTGCTGGGCCGAAGGGGATTGGGTTGAAGGCTGGGCAGGTTGATTGCCGGGGATTGTGGACTTGGAGGGACCAGGGCTTGTGCCAGATCCAGTAGCACCTTGAGTAGCAAAAGAGCACAACTCAGGATACCCTCTCTTGGCGCAATTGTCGCACGGCGAACATCTATCGCACTTCACCTTTCTTGACCGACAAGGTAGGCAGCTGGTCTGGGTTCTCTTTTTCCGCCGTCTCAGCAACTGCCGCACTTCTTCGTCCGAACGGCGCAGGAGGTCGTCTGCGCTTGACATGCTCGCGCAATGTCGGGAGGTGATGCTGCCCCGATGATTGACCTCAAAAGATGTGAGAGATGCACGAAGGACGTTTGTCCGAGATTCAGCGAGAAGCACGGAATACATATCTCAATGCCGAAACTCGAGCGAACTTGGAATGCTAAGCGAGCCACGTGATATTTTCGAGGTTCCCGCTTCGAGGTTCCCGCATCGACGTCATCCTCCGACCTTTCAAAATTTATATCCGAAGAGCAGCGAAAACGCCCCACAGTTCTAACGGGTTTAGATTTGCCTTCCGTAGAACTCCTTGATGACGTGAGATAATCCGAAAATCAATGGTACACTTGGTTGGAGCACACGTTTCTCGTCCACGGAAAACTCGATGGAGTCTTTCCAGCGTTGATAGAGTGGATCGGGGTCGAGATTATGGCTTTCTTACTAGCTTCGGAGCTATCTCTGGTCGTGCCAATGTAATGATCGGTGTTTTTCTGCAACCACAGGTTCTGATGTGGCTGACATCTTCAGGTACGCGTGGATCGCTATCGCCTATTTTGTAAAAGCAGGACTAGATCTGTTCCGAGTCGTTCACCAATTATCGTTTTGGCCAACTCACTTCCCAATTTGGCTAATCAGAAGCCTTTGGTCAAGCTTCAGGAAGTTTCGCAAATTATAATTATTCTGCCAATTATACGAATTCGCTTCTGCCACTTGATCAATTCCTTGGAGTTTTATCAACCCCTTAAAGTTTGATCAGCCCTACAGCTATATTAATTGCTTTTTAGTTTGATGATTGCCGCAGATCAAGTAGATCAGAGCTCTAAGAGCCATCCACTTAGGTGCAAGTTAATGCCGTGACTTGTTTGAGGATATACTCTAGCCCTGCAATTGTTAATGGGTAAGGAGGTTGGTGGCGGCAGTGAGGAAAAGGGGAGCGAGCCTTATGGAGGTATTGAGTAGTAACCCTGTGGTTGCAAAGAGGAGACGCACAAGGAGTGGGAAGTGAGAAGTGTAGAAGGGTAGTTAGAGTTAGTGAGAAAAGGCGGTGGTGCAGGCACCACACCAAAAAGGGTGAACACATCCAAAACACCAAAAAGAAAAAAGAGAAAAAAAGGGTATATATGTGAATTAGATGGTTTAGATTAGAGCCAATTTCTATCTAGAGTCTACCTAAGCAAACCGTTCGAATTCGCTCTCGGTGTGTCGACAGACCTCCTCCACTAACCCCTTCTCCCTAAACCCAGCTAGTAGCTTCTGAACCTCGATTGACGCACTGTCGCAGTCTGCTCCCACGGAATAAACCCCACTGCCCACTTCTCCTGTTGTTCCCAAAGCCGCATCACTTTCATCTTCGGAAGAGATCATCGTACATTTCCCCTTCATAGGCGGAAAACGTCCACTTGTTGCTAAGTACACATGTCTCTCACCACACTCTTCAAGAGGTACGAAAACGAGATTCTTCAACATCTCCTCTGGCATTCCATCCAACAAAGGGGTCTTCACGGTGCCTGGGTAATCGTGCACGAAGCTGACATCAGGAGCTGTCTTTGCCACAGCCTCGAGACCAAGGGTTATCAAACTGCACAGGTGTCCTTTCAGTTGCGGAAGCGGGACTCGGAGTGCTGAGAAATCAGATGTGTCGAAGGGACCTTCTTGTCCACCTCCTCCGACAGTGACGATGCGACGAAGACTATCGGCACGTTGAATGAGCGGAAGGAGGTTGATGATAAAGCGTATGCGAGAATAGTAATTCAATGCGGCTAGCAAGTGGATGTTCTCGGACGTCACTGTTTCGAAATCAGCGAGTCGTTCTTGATATCGACCAGGCTTTCTTCAGTTAAAAATTCCGAACACAACATACCCCTGCGATCCACAGCTGGAACCCCCGCGCTCAGGAAGAGCAGATTTATAGCCTTTTCGTTGTCTCTGATATCCTGACATACCTGATCGACATTACGGATCAAGCTTATATCCGCCTTCACAAAGATGTATTGGCCGGTTGGATTGAGCACCTTACATTCGGCGACAATACGGTCTGCGGCTTCTTGAGACCGACCAACAAAATAGAACTGCGGTTGAAGAGTATATTTTGCCAATTTCTTGAGTGTTGCTGCGCCGATTCCGCTGGTAGCTCCAACGAAGACGGTAACAAGATGGCTTGGAAGGCTGGAAGAAATCCGAGAATTCGAGGATAATACGTCTGAAAGAGAAACCATTTTGACTGACAGCGGACGGGTAGAGTGGATATGTTTTCCATTTTCGTGAGGGAAACTGCTGCCTCTTATAAATTTGAAGTGTTGTCAAGACACGGCAAATTTGAGGGGGCCTTACGTGAATTGTGTGATTAGGTAAGCAATACCTTCAAAACGCCGAACGAGGAAACGCCGACTCCACCTCACCTCACTCTCTCAACCATACTTTTCAATCGAGTCTTATCACTCCGCTTCTAGATATGGATTTCTTCACAAACCAACCCGCAGCTTCAGCATCGGCTTCGGCGTCAAGGACCCCAGTTGAGGCAGCAAGGAGCGGTCTCGCAAAAGTTTCTGCTTCAAGAAAGGTTCGATTGGCCTGTGATCGATGTCACACGCAGAAGCTCCGGTGTGTTCGGAAGCCACACCAAGCGAGTTGTGAGCGGTGTATTCGATTGAAAAACGTTTGCCGTTTTGGTCCTCGAGCACCTCGAGCCTCCTTGAAAGTTCGGCAGCAGGACAAGAATCGGGAGCATGGCACCTCGCCGAACCCGCCTTTCACTCCAACTGCGGCCGATTCCCCTGACAACAATTCGCCTTCTACTCGCGGTAGAGAGCCAGATGTTGCCGAAGATCAAGGTCAGTTGTCATGCTCTATGGCTGAAAGTACTCGATTTAACCGGTCTCTATCAGCAACAACGCATCTGGACCTTTATCATTCGATGACAGGAAACTTTGATGGTATGCAAGATATTGATTGGTCAAGTCTTCGCAGACAGTCTGGAAATCTAGACATACTACAACAGGATGGTTTTGGTTATCTTGAGGCTCCTTCCTGGTGTGAAAACACTCACCCCTCTGCCGAAAATCCTTTTGAAAGGATGTTTGACCCAAACTTGGGCGTCGAGTCTCACAAACCAAGTGACGAGTCAGAATCTGTCTCTGCATCTACTGTTCGAAAGTTAGCGGACCTTAATGTTGCGCTCTTCGATTGTGCTGCAAAATTCTCAACCAGTGTTGGAGATTCTGCGAGTCCCATGGGAGATGGTATTCGTGTATCACGAAAATCAGCAATCCTCGTTTTTGATGAATTGTTTCGCCTCACTGCGGACTTCGTCGAAGTCATAAGATCGATCTCCGGTCGAGGATCGGAGACCTGCACTCACTCGCCTTCCAGAAGTCCCGAACAAGATGTTGCTCACACAGAATGGTTGAATAGTGCGAACACTCCCCAGACCAGTCAGCTGCTCTCTATGAACACCGACAGATTGCAATACAGTCCCTTCTCGGGCGTAAATGAAGGGACACTGCTCATGATTGTATCATGCCACTCCCACCTTATCGAAATGTATACGACGGTCTTCGAAATGATTCGAGCATGCATTGAGCATTCACTTGCGCCAAAAATGGGAGAGAACTGGGCTGTCATTCTCCCACGCCTGCAAGTAGGCTCTATCGCCACACCGCCGGTCCAGGTAGATGTGCGCAACCCATTACCAGCAACGAAGTCATCGATGTACATGCTTATGGTAGTGATGTTATCATCACAATTATGGGAGCAGCTGGCAAACCTGGTCAGTGCAGAGCGTGATTTCTCAGCAGTTTCTACCTCCAAGCTCCACCGGACCTTCAAAGACACAATATGGGACGTTTTGACGGAGCGAACAAACAGTCTATCTCAGACTATTGACGCTACTAGAAACATGTTGCACTGATATTAAGCTGTAGCCAACGTATTTGAGTAAGATAATCTCCCTAGAGGTGGCCTTTATTACCAATCATGCGCCAGCTCAAGAATAACATCACTCGCTTTCATCCCCAACATGAACGTCGGCAAAACTGGAAATCCTCCAGGTGTCCGAGGAAAGGCACTCGCATCTACAACCCTCAGCCCTTTAGTTCCCCTCACACGGAACCTCGAGTCAAGCACTGCCAATGGATCACTATCACTCCCAATTGAGCACGAGCTGGTAGCATGATGCGACCATGCTTGCGTTCTAACATATTCCTTGACATCGCAGCCTCTGTTTCCTTTACAGGGAGAGAGTTCTGTGAAAGGCGCAAGCGTACTTCCCGCCGCTGCCATCGAGTCAAATACTCTTCGCCCAAAGTCAACGCCTTCCTGCATAGCGACCAAGTCTGCATCTCCGCCAGCATCTTCGAAGAATCGGAAATTCATTAAAGGAGTATCACGGGGATCGTTGGATGCAAGCTTTACTGTTCCAAGTCGATTGTTGGAATGCATTTTCACGATCGAGAAGTCGAAGGCGTTGGGAACCCTCTTCGATACCTCGTTCACTGTCTGAGAAGGCCAGTAGCCGCGAAAATCGCCACCAGGGAATGGGAAGATGAAGAGATCGCGTTCGTTCAAGGCAGCTGCTTTGGTCTTGTACATAATCGCCGCCCAGGGTCCTTTTGTATATTCCCCTTTCCCAAGGTACCACTCCGCAAGACACGGGTCACCGGGTGCTCCGAATGTGCAGACAGGTCCCGTAGAGGTGAAGTCCTGGGTGCCAGCAGCGGTAACACCCATTTCGAGATTGTCTTGCAGGTTGGTTCCGACCCCAGGGAGGTCAACGATAGTACCAATTTTCAGCTTTTTTAGGTCCGCTTTCGGGCCTATGCCAGATAGCATAAGCAATTGCGGACTGTTGAATGTTCCTCCCGAGACAATGACCTCCTTGCGAGCAAACGCTTGCTTTCTGACACCCGAATTACTTGCGTTGTATCTTGGGTCTGCGCCGTACATGCTCCGCCCCAGCAAATACTCTACACCTTTCGCTCGAGGTATTTTCCCAGAGTTATCGAAGAGAATTTTCGTAGCTAATGAATTCAAGCTGACCGTAAGTGGGTACTTCTTTGACCCTGTTGGATTTGTTGCATTCCACACATCAAAAACTGCATTGCGTGCACTGACTCGTCGTCCCATAGGGTCTCTATGAGCTGGAAATCCAAAGATTCCAACTTGCTGGTCACGATTTGGATCATCGTTGTTGAGATCGGTGCTGTTAGTAATGATTTCGAATATTTTGGCTGGATCTTGTCCCAGAAGCTTAGCTGTAGCTTTCATAACCTCCGTTCCTTGTGTTTGATTCCTCAGGAACTCGTCGGAATTTACTGTGATATCGAGAAAGCCGTTGAAGCCATGCCCAGGTGTTCCTTTCGGCACAGAATGATCATTCTCTAACTTCGTGAAGTACTGGCGCATATTGCGGGGACTACATCGTTCAGTATTTCTCCATGGCATGATTGGATGATTGACTTACGTCCAGGACTGATCGCCTGTCAAATCAGCAATGTTTTGCCAATCACTATTACTAGGAAGAGCTGCGGCCATTGCATTATGGGTAGAGCAACCACCCAAAGTTCCTGCCCGGGGATAACTGAAGAAGTTAGTGCCATGAGTTGTCAGACAATTCTCGTGCAGGGCAGCGTGAATCGTGGGGTGGTATTTACGTACTAGACTCCAAGTTTCGTCGCACCAGCTGGAGGATCCATCCCGACATAAAACAACCCTTCCTTCGTCCTCCATGTCATATGTTCATATTGGTCATTGACCGTATCGTTTGAATGATACTTGATGAAGAAGTCCCATCTCATTAGCGGATCACCAACGGCGGTAAACCACCCTGCTATCTTCTCGTTCAGGTTCTCTCCTTGATCATCGCCCGCTTCCAACAAAAGCACTGATTGTCCAGCTCTGGCGAGATTGGCTGCTAGAGTACCACCGCCAGGACCAGATCCGACGACGATGTAGTCATAGGTATCAACATCGGCGATTGTTGTTGCGAAAAGGGCGAAAAGGAAAAGAACTTGTTGCCAGAAGGCTGCCATAATTTACGACCCTAAGAGTGCGTCTCCTCTCTGGCCAGCGATAACAGCTCAACCAAGACGTATTCTTGTGTTGCTCAAGACTGACGGGGTCAATTGAGGGCAGCCACTGGCCTTTTTGAAGAACCTCACGACTTATTTCTCGGTTTTCCTGCATGTTGTAATATCTGACAAATGAATTTGGCGGTACCTTGCAGCAGGATGAGAGTATTTTCTCCATGGGAAATATTGAGTGTCAGCATAAAGACAAAAAACTATTATCGCACTCGGGTTCTATAGCGAGTGAGCAGTTTGGAAAGTGTATTGCATGAGGCCCCCGGAAGCGGGGTAATATCCGGTATCTCAATGAGGGTTTTATGCATCTTGATTGACATGCGACGCTGCGACTATCTTTAGCCATTTTCTATTTAACCACCATCTTGGCACAGGAGGACATGGTCCTCATCGGTTCGCGACAAGAGAAATACCTGAAGAGGCGCATAAAAGTGCAAGAGTTTGGCATTGTGTTCTGCTGAGATAATGAGGATCCACTTAAGGCGAGACAGCGGACTGATGTCAAGCCTGGCATTCGTTCGCGTCTTGATCGAGTGACGAATTTGGCCAGTAAATCGCAGTATTTTACAGTACTATGATTATTTCGGGGTTCACTTCGATTTTGAGGCCTGTATTCTACCCGTCACTTAAGAGCATAGATGATTGTAGCAAGTTTCACATCTTGCGTACCATATAATTAATCCGACAGTAATGCGAACAAGCATGGAGCGGTAAAATGAAACACGTGATATACAGCACTTTGTACCACCTTGAGTCGGCGCAATTGGTCGTAAGCAATAACAAACACGAGAGGAACTATGAAGTTGTTAGTCGCAACTAGAAGTTTGATATAGATGTGGTTCCTCCTTAATCTGATGTGTAAGGCTGCTGGAAAGCGCCCTTGTCGACGGGTTCCTTGATAGGCATGTGTAGCTTATTCCAGTAGGTCCTGGACAATCTAGTATGACTTAATGCAACATCCCACCTGTCTTGGAGTCTCCTTAGTTGGCTGTTAAGATAAGGAAGAGAGCTCAATTACTGCTATCTTTGGCTTTTCGCACTACAGAGTCGGAATGAATTTTGTATTGGGAAGCACACTTTGTTCATTTTAGTACACGTTGGGAGTTATTGTATCTTTTGTTCTTGAATTTTGAAATGAAACAACTGCGTTATGGTATATCGAATAAGCTAACAAGACCAAAATTTCGTCAATCAAACTCCCTGTCCGCCCCAAGCATATCCTACTCTGAAATTGCAGGCTTCTTATCCTGCTCAATATGCCCCGGCCGCGCAAAAATAGCACCAAAGAAAGAAAGAAGACTGCTCGTCCTAATCGTCATAGTATAGAATAGCGTGTGGCCAGTGATGACAATTTCCTCCCTCATTGCATCAGTGAGCGGACGGTCACCCAAAAACTCAATATACCCCACTTTCTTTATAGCCCAAAAATTCGCGGAGAACTTCGCGACAGGCAATTGGTTCTGATCAAGACAGATAAAATCCCAATTCTTGAAATCACATGAGCTGGTCCAGGTCATGGGAACCGGCTCATCGGAATCGGAATATGCGTGCGAGAGGTGTTCATACGATGTTTTCCAACGCTTGAGCGCTTTGATTTGTGTGTGTTTACCGCGGACTTCGCAGTCTGCGTGTATGGAAACGTAATGGAGTGTGCCGGTGCCAAATATTGAGTCGTCGGCTGCGTTACGGAAGACGAGTTCTGGTTTGAGGGCTTTGAAGTCGACGATGTAGAGGGGCTTGTTTGGATCGTCTTTTTCGGTGACGAGGGATTTGAATTTTCGCCAGGAGAAGTCGACTTGGAGTGTGCTGTTATCGGAGCCTGCGCTCATTTGCTCTATCGAGGTATCGTATTGTTGATGGGTATCGGGCGAGGAGTTCACCGTTGCGCTCTTGCGTTGTCGGGAGCCTTCGGCTGGGCCAGCCATTGTGGTCGTCATTGTGGTCATTTTGTTATTGTTGTTTGGTTTAATTTCGTATCGCCGTGTGTTGAGGCAGAATTGTTTTCGGGGCCGCAACGTCGTTACTACATTCTTATACACGATGGCTGACGAGGTTGACAGACAGCCTTGCATGCAAGATTGGATCATGGTGTTACCGGGAGGCTGTGTTTTCTGGGCAAGAAGCAGGGGTCAGACCGCTGACAGCGCATGGAAAGTGGATCCTACCCGTTTTAGGATGAATGTAGCGCTCGCTTAAGCGGCCCACCAGTTACTGCCACGCCAGGAGCCGGGCAGTCTTACGTACAGCCCCCAAACAGGAATAAGCTTTTTATACTCGGGAGACCCGAGAAGTCAGAGGCGTGATGCACCGGCGCAATTCTCGCAGCTGTGGAGAAAAGACTTCCATAACAGGTTTGATGAATCGCTCGCAGCCTAGCTTCACGTACACTCAGCCCTGTGGGAACCGTTTTAATGCAGTGCTTTGGCAGTGCGCCGTCTAGGTTTCGAATTGATCACGGGCTTCGACACTGATTTCCGACACTTTCGCAAAACGGAACAACTTGGTCCTCTTGCATCACCGCATCTGAATTGAGAGACACGCAGCGCAATATGCCTGGCGTGCCATCTGGTCGTGGCTGCGAAGCTTGTCGGAAACAGAAAAAGAAGGTTGCAATGCACCCGCCTTGATACAGCGAATTTAGAACCAAAATCGGCTAACGAAAAGAAGTGTGACCAAGCCCGACCATCATGCTCCAGATGTAGCCGCGTTGGTATTGCTTGTGTTGGGTCCGGCCAGAGGCGTTACAAGTTCGTGGAAGAGCCAGTCGCCTCGAGGACCAACAGCCTCGTTCCAGCAACCCACCGAGCTTCTCATTTTAAGGTTAATTCGATAACATGGGTCCCGAGCAATGAAATGACCATGGTGGCAAGTGCTTTCTGCTCTGCACTTAGTGTCACAGATGTTCGGTATGACTTGAATGTTTATGGGCCGTTTTTCAAAGACATCCCAAAGCGTCTTGGGACAAACGCCGCCCTCGATGCGTCCGCGGGCGCTCTAACGGCGGCTTTAACCACAGTCCACTCGAAACATGAGTCGGTCGACGCGATTGAGAAATACGTGCACGCACTGGAGACCTTGAGAGCCTCATTGAGTGATCCGATAGAAGCGAGGTCTCCGGATACCCTGTGTGCTATCTATGTGATGATGGTTTGCCAGGGATGTTCATTCCCAATGAATGCAGGTACATTGGGGCTAATCTTTATTTAGGGCTGGATCGGGCACTACGACGATTGTACTGGCCATGGAGAAGCAATAGCTTATTTGTTGAGTATAATGGCGTCCCAAGGTTGGCAGGGTCAAATCGGGCAACAATTCGAGTCCGAACTTATCATCACGTTGTGCGTTCCTGTGGTACGAACCCAAGATCAAATAAACGGCATCACTAGCAAGTTTAACTTACACCCAGATGTAGATCTTTGAAAGCATCGGAAACCCTAGAATCAAGTTGCACCCATGGCTATGGAAGCTCACCGAGGCTCACGACAAAAGAGTCACGATTGAGGGTATGAAGTTGGGGAATCTCGCCAAACTTCCTGATTTCATCAGATACCCTGAATTGCACTTTCTGGAAGTAGAATCCCTCCATCGGACCATTCAAAATGATCTTCCCCAAACACGACAAATTCTAGCTAAGCTTTCTGAACAAGGCCTGATTACACTGCATGCTCAGTACATGACTTTACACAGTATCCTCCTTGGTTACTCTATCATCTTAAGCACAATAATCTGCTGCTTTGGGAACGGAGATATTCTTATGGTTGCTGAAACCCAAGTATGCATCGATGAACTTATCGCTCTTGCTGAAGATGGATTGCAATATAGACCACTTGGATCAAGCTCACTTCCGCTAATTTTGACTGTGGCTTGGGTAGCCACTCATGAAACTTCGAAGCGGGGAAGAATCGAGGAGCTTTTAGTAGAGTATCAGAAGGATTTTGCAATATCGAGGTGGATGGAAATTGCGGGTTGGCTGGAAAAGAAAATGGACAGCGGTTGCCGGAAAAGGTTGGCGGCAACTGAAGATATTATGTCAATGCAGATGTCGAAAACGGCGGTGGAAGAATGCTGCGTGATGTGAGAAATAGGGTTCTGAGACACGAAGCAGACGGTGCCTTTGAGATCATGTAACAAAAGTTTTGTATGTATGGAAGGATATTCTTTTAGCGACTAGGAGCAAGATGGAGAATCAAGTTGAGCCCCGAGGGGAAGGGGGCAGTCACTTACGTGAGCTATCTCTGCAATTTTAGTTGACGCCTCAGTCATAATTTTCCACCAGATTGTACACTTGCATACAATATCACGTGGCATTCAACGCTGAGTGAGACAAGTGTTAGTGGGTTGCCACTGCTGCCCGGCCAAGCCCTGCCAAGCCCAAAAGTCGCCGGGTCACACCTTTTTGGGCTGTGGGTCTCGGCAGGACAGCTCACTGCCTTATAAGGCATGGTGTCGAGCGCATTCTAACACCTTATTTTGGCATTGCCCCAAGCTCCTTTCCAGATATCCGCTGTCATCTGTACGTAACTAACCCTCCCAGCCTCTCCAGTGGGAATGGACCTGCAGTTCAATTACCTTGCAACTGGCGCGGCGTATGCCGCTTCTCTTATTGCCATGGTGCCTGGACATGATTGAGGCGTCATGGTGTTTACGCTTCCTCCAAGTTGAAAATGCGATTTCGTACAGGTATAAGTATGTCCAGAAAACCCACTTTAGGTGACTTAGACTTCTAAACATTCCAAAATACTTTCGCTTGCACTCATTTTCATCATGCGGCGGTTCTTGCAACACCTCTTTCTCGTCTATACATCTGCGACGATAGTCAGCGCCAACTTCTTAGGACCGCGATTTCCAGCTCCCGTACATTTCGCGAACAATGACAGTCTAATCTCTTCCGGCTGGAGAAACTTCACTGGCGTTCTCAATGAGTACTTGTCAGGAAATCGAGAAGCATCGCCAAAGCTTCTAGCTGGATTGGAGAATTTAACCTTCTCAGCTGGCATGTTCTCCATCCATGATCTGACTGCCCAATCACTACAATACCACTATACATCTGATGAAGTGAAAAAGGGTCCTGGAGTTAAGCAGGTAGACGGAAACAGCATATATCGCGTCGCTAGTATCTCCAAACTTTTCACTGTATTTGCCGGCATGCTGGAGTTCGAGGAAGAGCAATGGGACCAACCAATTACGAACTTTGTATCAGCTACTGAGAGGGAATCTCTGAAGAACGTCGGAGTTGACCTGGTCAATAATATACAATGGAAGAAGGTCACTCTTCGAGCGCTCGCTTCCCAGATTTCTGGAATTCCTCGAGACTCACAACCGTGGACCCCTGCGGAGATCCTCTTACTTCCCGACTTAACGACTGGCAAATATCCTTCAAATCCAGAAGCAAGTGGTCTACCACCACTTTCTGCTGATGATCCGGCAGCTCCCTTGGCTTGCTTCAAAAACCTCGACTTACTCACTACGGATCCTCTCGCAGCATGTCCCCCGACTTGTACTTTGACGGTACCATAGGACGGCCTCCTAACTTCCAACCATGGTCAACACCAGCATATGTTGATAATGGATTCATACTCCTTGGAATTGCGCTCGCAAATATTACTGGCAAACCCATCGCTCAGGTATACCCAGATGCTATTTTTGGCCCTCTTGGTATGAACAACTCTAAAACTGTCGTTCCACCAAATTCGACTTGGTCCCAGTATGTTATTCCAGAAACAGGCGTGGACCAATGGGCTCTGCCTGGCGGCCTCTCAATCTCTTCTGGCGGACTGTTCTCTTCACTCAACGATCTCGGAAAATTTGCCACCGCCTTGATGAATTCGACTCTCCTCCCTGCAGACAAGACACGCCGGTGGATAAAACCCGTCTCTCATACCGCCTCTCTTAATTTCTCTGTTGGTGCTCCATGGGAGATCTATCGATATACGAATGAGAAAACTGGTGCTATCAGTGACATTTACACAAAGTTGGGAGATTCTGGCGATTACACTGGCTTCGTCGCATTAATTCCCGATTACGACGCTGGTTTCAACATTATCTGTTCCTCCACAAACACCTCACAAAAGTCCATATTGGCGTCAACAATCGCGGACTTGATCACTGCTACCATTATCCCTGCCATGGAAGCTCAGGCTGCTGCTGAGAGCAAGTGCAATTTTGCCGGAACTTACCAGTCAAGGACACAAGGCTTGAACTCCTCCCTGACGCTTACGCTTAACGAGTCGGCGACAGACCCGAGCTTGCGCATCACATCATGGATAAGCAACAGCACTGACATGATATCACTACTTCCTACCTTTTTCGGAACTTCTGAAGTTAAATTGCAGCCATCGATAATTGAACCAGGAAAGGCGGCGTTCTTGGCTCTGCCTGTACACCCCAAGTCACCCCCTGGATCTTTTCTTGGGCCATTTTTGGAAATGGCCACAGATAACGAAGACTGGCTTATCGGCGAGGGACTGACGTACGGAGGAGTCTCGCTGTCATTGTTCGTGTTTGATGTGGGACCGGATGGGAAGGCTTTGACGGCCTCGCCAGTAGCAACGAGGGCAACGCTGGAAAGAGTTGCGTAGAGAATATTGGAGACTGGGGATGAATAATTTTAGGTTTTAGTCAAGCGTTCAAAGACACGTTTCCTGGAGAGACTCTTTGCAGTCCTCGGCAGTGGTGTTTAGTTTTCTTTTGTTTTTTAGAGGCGTCACTTCGAGTGTTAGATAGTGTAGCAATAAGTAATGTATTGCAATCAAGCTACATGAGAAAAGGTTTACAGTCTCTTCAAAGAAGATCACTACGGAGTCTTTTGATCATGCAGACTATTTGTGCCTTTAAGGTGTTGCTGTCGTCTCGTCTTGTGACGCGACGGGAAACAGGAACCATGGGAGCATTGCCACCTGCTGCATCAAGGCTTCAAGCACAATTAATGGAAGCGGTTTCCAAAAACCTCTTCGAACTGGATAAATTGTATTGAGAAAGCTAAGTACACTTAGGGAAAAGAAGCGAATTCGGATGCGAAACTCAAAGCCTCCAGCAGCTACAACAACACTTCAGAAACCACTCCTCCAAGGCTATTGACCTTTGTCCTGTTGAACATCTTCAATCTAATCAACGAGTGTGCTAAGTATTACCAGTTCAATTTCTGGACTCCTACTGTATAATCACTTCCCTCCTTTCTAGGGCTACGATCGGTACGTTTACACCATTTGCATTGGCATCGCGATACCTGGAAGCTCCTTGATCCCTATCGAATTGTCAGTTTGAGTTCGGAGGCAGAGAGTCAGGAGTCAACTTACATCCGTCTTGGTTCTCTTGGACGACCTTCTTGACAGCACACTTCTTCATTGGGTCAATAGTCTGGGTCTTGAGGGAAGCACACTTGGCGCCCATGCATCCAGAAGCATCCATGGCCTTCTGGAGAGAGTCGGCCTTCCATCCGAAAACGTAATCGGCGTGTTGACCAAGACCAGTTGGGTCACCTGTGCTGAGAACGAAAGGTTGGCTTCCATCAGCGGGCCACTCGGCCTTGTTGTTGAATGGGGTGGTGTCCCAGACGACTTCGTACATCAATTGTGGGATTCTGACTGGGTGAGTTGATGGGCAGTCACCTCCCAAGCTGAGGAAGTTGGCTGGTCCAGATTTTGGGTAGGCAATGTGATCTTGATGGTTGGGGGAGTCGAGATTCTTTCCGTCCCAGCAGCTGGATTGCCATTAGTATAAGTTCTGTAGAAGAATTCTGTGGAACTTACGTTGGGAAGAGAACGTTGGATCGAATGCCACCCTTGCATACATCAGTTGGGAACTTCTCGGTATCCAACTTAGCATCTTGGCAAGGGGCGGCGTTGTCTCCACCGAAGTTTGGTCCGGTGTAGCATCGGTAGCAGTTCTGTCTCTTCAATGTGGTGCCTGTTCTTGATCGCTGGTTGGGGTCACCAACAAGCATACGGAAACCCTAAAGACTGTTGTCAGGAGCTGATTCCATACCGAAGTCAAGTTCTGAAGTTGTACTCACTGGCTTGAAGGCAGTAATTTTGCCTGGTGAGGCTGAGACGTAGTAGATGAGAATACCACCTCCGATTTGAGTGCTGACTTTGTCGTTGAATTGCAACCTGCAAAATAAATTAGTAAATCATCGACAGCAATAGAATGAGAATCAATCGAAATGAGAGCAAATCCAAGAGCCCTAAGATCATAACGTCGCAACTCATAAGAAACATTTCAAAGAAAATCTCGTCAAACGTACGCAGCACCACCCTGTTGAACACGCTTGTAGGTTCCGTTCCGCGCCTTGAAGTACAAGTTTGCGGTCCAATAGTTGGAGAAATCTTCGGAGAATTGGCAGGTTGTGCAATCAGCCAAAGTCGAAACGTCGGTCACTGGCATCGTTGCGTTGAAGCCATTTCCTCCCACGATTTGATGAACGTGTGTTGATGGGACTTGACCAGGGTTGACGAGAGGGTCAAGTCTGTCGATGACTACCTGCGAACAACCAAATCGCAACATAGTCGTCGAACCTTGTCTCTTCTCGAGACTCTCGAGCTCGTTGACATAGCCTGGAACCGCCTGGGCGACAGCCGCGAGGGTGAGGAGAGTGGTCAAAATCATCGTGAGGATCTTGGCTTGGCAGGATTAGAATGAGTACCTAGTGGAAAGGACAGCCGACTAACAAATCGAGGGTACCACATCCTTTTGAAGGAAACGACGACACTCAAGGGAGAATATCCATCTCGTGGCAAATTTCCAAACTGCCGTCTTGCGGTGGAAAGTTGAGATGCCGAGTCATGCGGACGAGTGATATATTGTTAATATCGACATAAAGTCTTCATCCAATCTTTCAGACTTCGCAGGCGCTGTATACACAAGCCATCGCTGCCCGGTCGTGGTGTATCCTATCAAACATCTGCCGTTCTCATACCCTGGTAGTCAACGGCCTTCACGACGTCGTATCAAGCTTGAAAGTGATAAACCGAAATTGCCGTAAATTGCGCTTGGCTTGTATATTTAAGCTTGCCAGGCAAAGACAGGGAAAACAATCTGGCGCCTGGTAAATCATCCCCATGTTACCCCATGGGGTTCGGCTATTAAAGTTTTGCCCCTCTTCGCGTAAACAACTTTGAAGGCTTTGATTGGTCAAATTATCAATACCTTCCTCCCCAAATACTCGCACCTCCCAAACAGTAGATCTTCTTCTTTCGCGCGATCGAAAGTAATTCTTCTTGTCTGGAAGAGACAGTCGGTCCTTCTCTACAATGTTGATAAGAAGCTCTATTTTTGTAAGTTCGCAGCAACCCCTTACAGTTGTGACGCGTTGATGCATAGTTGCAGAACTTCTTGCAGATGTTGAAGACGTGGAGCTCGCCCTCTGGGACTTGACAAATTTTTTTGTTTCACGATTCTCTTTTTCCCTTTGGTCCGCATCTCATCATAACTTTTTCCTTACAAGATCGTGACACAGGTGCACTCCGTGGAAGTTATCTTCGTTTGGGACATCACGGGTCGGGCATTACTCAGCGTACGCGGCTATGTGACACAGAACAAAATCCTTTCTAGAAGAAACGAAAAAGATATGTGCCAAAAAGCGTAAAGCCAATCAGCACCGACGGGTGAAGCTAAGCGAAAACAGGGGGACTGATTTGCCGTCGCAAGCGCCCCCCAAATTCGCGCAAATGGAAGACCGCTGCGGGAGATCACTCAATTGTGGGGCCTGATATGATAGAGTTGTGAAGATCACCGTAATCAATTACCATATGCATGTCAGTCGGGTCGTCTAAAGAAGCTTCCAGCGCTTTGCCCGAAATCATCCTTACCCCCAAGCCACAACACATCGTGAACCAAAATGTAACTCTACATGTCCGGTTGTTTTCTTCTTCCAGAAACTTCTTTCGTTGCAGCCCGAAAGATGATGCTGCAGATCTTCCGGGTGAAAGGGGCTCGAAAATCTGTTGCATTCTTTGGATAATGACCCAGTGCTCTCAAATTGGAGGCCATGCCACTGTCATGTATGAGGCTCTCTTTTACATTTGAGGGGCGCTGTAATATATTTAATCTAAATGGATGAATGGAAAAGCACGCTGCACATGACAATAACCTCGAAATAGAAATGAAAATCCCTTGTTATCAAGTTGCGTCAAGAATTTTATGATCTTTTGTAAGTAAATCAAACAGAACGATGATCAGACAGCCAAAACATAGCGAAACAATGAATAGATGTGATTGAGGTGTGGTCAGCATTTGTAGTCTCGGCTTTCGAAGAATTCAGAGATAATTTGATGTTCCGAAGTGTCCGATGTTTTGTCCTCAGCTGAAGACTTAAAACACATTGTTTTCGCAGCTCTAGAAGCTCACTAGAGACGTCTAAAAAAAACAATAAGACGACGTGATCTTGCAGCTGACCTCGAGAGATGCTTGAATCTGGGATGTTGTACTCAAATACTCGAGCTGGGGAGCCAGTCCATGTGCGTGAAGATCGACGACAAGAGTTCCTCACTACCTCAGCACAGCTGATGCAATACTACAACGTGACGCTTGACAATCGCGTGGTAATTTTGAGAAGACATCATTCTTCGGACTCAAGGAAGGGAATACGCGGCAATTGAGTCAGGGCATGGCCCCGGCAATGAAAGAGTTCCTAACAGGGCTTGCGATTTTGAGTTCTTCTCCTGCTTACTTTCAGTCACATGTGTGCAAAATAATTCAGACCATACACACCTGAGGTTCTAGAAAGAGATACAGGGAAGAGTACCTTGTGTCTGTTCAACATTTGTGACGATATCGCGGAGCCCCTCAGGTGCTCGATCGTTTGCCGCGTCGGTTCAACACGACACATAATGAGACTTGCAGTCCGCCTTTGAAAGGAACCTGGATTCGAGAACTATCTTGCACCATAGAACCTCTGTTATAAATCTGAGTGATCATGCGAGCACTTTGTGGGGTTTGGGGCTCCCAACAAGTGGCGCCGATGCTGATAAATTTCAACGTGAAGGCGAACCGTCTGTGCGATACAGACAATCGAGAAGGACATGAAGCCTGTTACTACAAGGAATACTTCGAACTTTGATTGCGAAGAAACGTTCTCAGGATACTGGAGCTCCTTCAGAAGCAGATTGAGGATGCATCTGTGAAGTGTCTCATTCCTTCACTCGCTTCTGCCTTCCCGACGCGTCAACCTTCTGCAACAACATAGAGCGCAGGTCCCTCTTCAGAACGTCACTTCCTCGACATTGAGATTCACTACTTCTCTGTCTATCGATACAATAGAACCCTTCAATCACGTTGATAGTGAGTGAAGGTGGGATTTGACGGAGGCCAACTGCGTATCTTGGCAGGTTTTCTCGCAACAGTGAAAGCTTGTAAGCTTCATAAAACTCATTGTCCTGAACAGACGAGAAACTTAACTCAGATGTGTCGCCATTTCTTACTCCCTGGCAACTTGCAGAATGTTTTCTCAACAATCTTCTGCTGAAGTTTTGCTTGTTTTGGTCCGGTGTGCAGGCAGTCATTGAGTAGTCGCTAAGTTAGACCGGGATTCCGAAATCGGCAAGCGTGCCCCATATTTCTTGATTACAGGGCGCACCATTGCGAAGGCGCGCCTCAACCTTGCAACACTTCATCACTTCGTTCCTTGAGACCTTTTATTGTTTTTTTCTCCTTCCATGGATATGTCTCATGATGTATCGGGGGGTGCGTTGTCAAATTCTGAAGTTACATCTCAGACATGGATAGTCTTACCAATCTAGTTGACCCCACTCTTCAACATGCATCTGAGTTAGGGTCTCATCTCAGCTCCCCTGGAAGTCACGCTGAGCAGCAGGTTTTGACACGGGATGCAGAAGCCGGATCACCAGGCCGACATCAAGATCGATTGGCTCAAACATTAGACGACCAATATCTGACAGCCTTCGACAGCTACCTGGACTCCTCTCAATTTCTGGACGCATCTCTTTTGAATGACAACATCTTGTTTGATCCTTCCCACTTGTTTACGGGAGGAAATGGTCTAGAAGAATCAATTTCAACAAAAGATACCATCTCACAATCGCCTGAAAGAGAGAATGGTGGACGTGGTTACCATGACGAACTTTCTATTGCTGCCTCGCAGCAGAGAATCAAGAAAGGCCCTAGGTTCTCTCAAGCATCTCTAACCGTCCTCAAGAACTGGATCTCAACAAATCAACATTCGCCGTATCCCACAGAAGAGCAAAAAGCTCATCTTAGCGAAGCTTCTGGTCTGAGCAAGACTCAAGTAACCACCTGGCTAGCCAATGCACGGCGGCGTGGGCGTCAGCAGAAAGGACGAAGTTCGATGAATTCTACCCAACGGGTCTCGTCGTCGCGATGTATACCACGTCCGTCAACGCCAGCATTACAGCAGATGAATCCATTTGAACGCTGGCGTTCCTCGCCTCCCGAGGAAGAGCATGCATTCCCACTCGACATTCTTAATGCCGTCAACAGAACACACTTATCTGGTAGTTCAAACCTAGACTTTCCAGCTAGTTACCCCGACTCCGACAGCTTGCCCTCAACGCAAAGTCCCTCCTATCGAACAGAAAGCGATAATTCTTCTCAGTCAGCCTACTCCGGAAATTCCTCAAGTTCGATACAATCCCTAAAAGCGCGAAACCGGCGTCGCTGTCGACGACTTCCAAGACTTCCTAATCTATCCACTGGAATCGGCTCAACTGCACGCCATCACACATACCAATGTACATTCTGCACTAAATCGTTTAAGCGAAAACACGATTGGAAGAGACACGAGCAATCGATGCACCTGTCACCTGAACAATGGATTTGTGCTCCAAGTGGGGCCAGGTTTATAGATCCGGAAACACAAATCGAATGTTGCGCCTTCTGCCAACTACCGGAGCCAGACGATAAACATTTGGAGTTGCATAAATTTTCTTCCTGTGGCGCGAAGCCCTTGGAAAGGCGTACTTTCTACAGGCAGGATCATTTGCGGCAGCATCTCAGGCTTTTACATAATGCAACATTCCAGTCAACACCAATGGAGGGTTGGAAAGTAGAATCTGGGATGATCAAATCACGATGTGGATTTTGTGACAAGCATTTGGAAACTTGGTCTGATAGAGTCGAACATCTAGTTGCTCATTTTGCTGCTGGTAGTGATATGGCGGAGTGGAAAGGTGGTTGGGGCTTTGAGCCTGAGATTCAAGAGCTGGTTGAGAATGGAATACCTCCTTGTAAGTTGAAGTTTGCCCTTCTATTCACACTCTAGATTACTTATGTTTGGATCAGATTTGATCCATGTCGATCGTCGAACTCTCCTTCCTTTTTGTCCAGCCGAGGATACTTGTGATCGCAGTGGCTGCAGAACCACTGATCCATCACTTGGAAATACCCCGGAATTTTCAGAACTTTGTGATATCGAAGATTTGCTGATGTGCCCAGGGGACAGGGATATCACACGCGAAAAATCTAGCTTTCCCAATACCAGTTCAGATGCTCCAGCTGGGCTCTTGCTTTCACCCGCAGACTGCGCCAGAGATACCTCACAGCCAGGTCCCTCGGAACCCGAGCCAAACTTCCTAGGAGACTCAAATTCCTACCAAAGGCTTCGCTATGAGCTTCTGCGGTACGTGGCATCCTGTCTTTCGATCAACAATCCGGCACAGCATCTTCCCTCAGATGCCGAAATCCAGAATCAAGCACGATGGATCATCTTCGATGATGATGATCCGTGGAATCAGACTGCTGCAGATAACGCACAATGGATGGCAGAATTCAAGAAGGATGCTGGATTGCTATGAAGCACTTGCGAAATCAGAGCGACGTTGAGGGCTATCTGAAGGCCACCTTGATCACTCTTTAGCCACGCTTTTAGGAGGTGCCGATGAGGTTCCACGCATTCTCTTAGCACTCAACTCATTCTTGCACACCAACAAATTTCCAGACTCATTCAAGAGAGCCACAGCTAGCTCATCAATCCAGCTTCTAACTATAATGGATCCGGCTTGGAACCAAAAATGCTCTGGAACAAAACCGAAATAGTCTGTTCATTCAAGAGCTGCAAATCCACTTTGTCTAGACTCAAAATCACACGCTGAGTTGTGGTAGGAGCTGAATTGGCAGTAGTTCTCGGCGGTTCGCAGTCCCGTGAAATAGAAAGTGTCTTTGTACTGACTCTTCTCAGAAGGAACTCCACCACAAACCGCTACTCTTCATATGTATTTCCGAAACCTCAACGAGGGAGATTTTGGGGAGGGAAGAATGGCACGAAGCTCCAGTGACTAACTTGTTCGTGTTCGCCATAATCTAAATTTATATTATCTCAAATTTCGAATTATGTAGAATTATTTGCCGGCAGTAACTGTCCAAATCTTACTAATATGCGCCTGGTAATCGCTGGTTTGAGTGAAAATCTCCTTCCCTTCTATGTCCTTGAAAAGGCCTCCCCATCCCATCCTTCGAGTCCTAATTAAGTTCAACTCCAGTATCCAATCCCTATATCCCAAAACTTAAAGCCCTGTAGTGTACCCAGCCAATCCCTCAAGCCTATAGATCCTTCAGCAAGTAATTTTACTCTTAAGTCAAGATCCAAATAGTTGTTGTATACGGCGGTGTATCTCCTTGATCGTCAGGTTGTGAATAGTTTGGTGCCTCAGCGTTATCTTCTTCGTCGCCGTCTCCGTCTCCTTCATGGTAGCTCTCATCGTCGGAATCATCGGAATCGTCGTGATTATGGCCGGTTGAACCTGGAGCGTCTCCAATCGTGTTGCTGGTTTTCCAGAATGCAGTAGGTCCCGCGGGTCCTTGTTCGTCAAGATCTCTGAGGATTTTGTTAGCCCGAAATCGTAACATGACAGCAATCCCGAAATGCATTTGGAAAATGCAGCAAAAATAGGGAAAAAGAGAAATGTTTGAAACTTACTTGTCAAACCAGTGTCCAAGAACGCCACGACCAGATCCAATCCCACCAACTTGAATACCCTCACTCTTCCATCTTTCCTGCCTATTTTAAATGTCAGCCCAATAACTTCCAAGTCTCCACATGCACTCGGCCAAACCCACCCGCTGTAAACTGACCAGCTTGTCCACCTAACCTCGCCTTCATGCGTGACCCTCACGCAACCCCTAATATTCGCATTCGCATGCGGATCATGCGGGGTATGGACACTCCTGCTACTGCCTTTAAACCATACAACTGGCATATCCTGCTTATCGTCCTCGCCTGGGCCTTCTATTCTATCAAATTCCAGCTCCATGACGAGTAGACGGATTGCTTCGGTTGTGGATAGGGGGTGACGAGGCTGAGAGGCGGGAAGAGGAGTGTCGTCTTCGAAGTTATAGGCAAAGAGCTCGCGGAAATCTGGAAGGTGTTAGTTGAAACATCGTGTTGGAAATATCTATCCAGGAAGAAAATTCCGATTATGACTTCAAAAGTTGTTACCTAGAAAACATACAACCTACACAAAAGTCAGTATCTCCCTGCAGAGTATACAGCTCAAGAGACTTACACGCATCCAAGTCCCAGAGATATTATACGGATCTTCCGGATGAGAAGGCATCACAGGAGGTATTCCAGATTTTACTTTCTGCTTAAAGCTCCCAGGCGCAGTGCCCCACCACGGGGTCTCCCAAATCGTGTCAAAATGCTGGCTCGTATGAAGTTGAAACAACTTCAAATTGTGACCCAGCACAAGCATAACCGCCTCCATCTTCTCCCAATCCACACTTGCTTTCCCATCATCTAGAAATGGCCCCCACATCGTGAAATCATTGTAGTTGCGTAAATCGTAGACCATGGAGACGGCGTATGGATAGACATATTTGAAACCAAGGGGTTCAATTTCAGCTGGAACGCCGTGATAGCAATGCAGTTTTGCGCTGAGCTGTCGTTGTGCGAAGGTCGTCTCGGGAATCTTGTTGTGTTTTGCTGCTCGCATGTAGGTGGTAGAGCGGTAGAGAAAAGCTTCTTTGTTGGACATTCCTTGAGTACTTGATCTCGGGATAGCATCTGTTAGAAACTTCGTAGAGAGGGATGACGTATAGTCTGGATTTGCTGTCCGACAGAGGCTGGTCACTGCATTTGCGACGAATTCAAGGTTTACGGACTTTTGAGAATCAGCGAACTTGTTCACCTGGAGGGGAGGGGGGCAAGTACCCGCCAGGAAAGTACCCTCTCACGTACCTTCTGCCTTGTCTCCGTAAACGTGGAAGGTGCCCCAGCCTCACTTAGATATCTCTTCAACCTCACATAATCATGCACTTCTTCCTCCCAATCCCATCCATCTGGTTTTACGCTCTCGCTCGGCTCGTCCTACCATTCTACACTCAGCATCTCTCCCGCTGGAGGTAGCGCCCCACCAAGGCGTTTTAGGGCACCTACCAGATACGTCGTGTAAATATCCTTGAAGAGTAGGGAATTCTTCTCGAGGAAGGTGTACAAGCTCCGACTTGTTCCAGCCAGTGCAGCTATGTCTTCTGGATGTACCTGCGAGAAGATACTGTGAAGCAATTCGTGAGGGATGCCTTCGAGCGACGACCGGCGTTTTTCGGTCTCCTCCATCTTTGATGTTCGTGCCTGTGGTCCTTCTTGCTGTTTCTGTGCTTATGATTATTAACCTTAGTCTGCTTACGATGTGAGTGAGTTGACGCGCAGCGTCACTCCGTGAAGCTGTAATTATTAGTTGTAGAAGACAGAGCGTAGAGCGTAGAGCGCAGAGCACAGTGTGATGTCGAGATCATGACGATGACTCGGCAATAAAATGTGTTTAAGCTTATCGCCGAGTGGGGGTGGGACAGAGCTAATCAGCTGTGGGGTAAAGTCTTGGCACCGAGGGGAGGAACTCTCGCAGGCACAAAATGGGATCGTGGAGGAGGTTCATGGTAGTACTGAAATATAAATTGGAGTCCTGTTAATTATAGAGAAAGTTGTTTGAGGTCGAAATAAAGTTCATTACATTCTTTCCTACTGCATACTTTTCTTATTTTGGAGACGAGCCGTCATACCAGCCTATGTGTGCTCGTCATGTAAAGCAATTATAGTAGAATAGAAATTGTCAAGAGTTTCAATCCTTTTTACGTTCTTATTCTGCTCCGTTCGGTTTCGACGTCAAGGGCACAGCGATGGAGCTAGTGCTAGGGGTGTCCAAATTTTGAGTCGTTTGCAGCACAGAAATCTTTCATTCGATTCATCACTCTGATGAATTGGTCTGGCTTTGTCAACTCGCGATAGTCATACAAATGAGAAGGACAGGTTCGAATCCCTTGCCTGTTTCATTCACCAATCTCCCCTCTCAAGGTTAGATCTCACAATTTTGATGCTTCGCCCTTCCACCACGGCATTCCAAAAGCCTGGACATGTCAAACTCTTACTGTGCATCTCGTCAAGAAGTTAGCTTCGTTCACCGCGTAGCTAGGGGTATTAAGGTTCAACGGGAATTCCCGAATCATTTCCATTCGATATGGGACCTTGCACACACATGAGAATCAGAGAAACCCATACTCAAAGAGTTGTTCCATGCCGTCCACTCTCACATGCTTTGAAGCTAACACTATGCAATGCAACCATGGGCCGTTCCAAGTTGATTAATCTCATTCTTGCTCAGATAGCATCTCTCTAGGACAGGGCACGCCACAAGCAAATTTTTATTCCTCTCAGCTCGCGAAGTTTGGAATAGTTGTTGGGTAACGCTAACATGGTGTCACAGCGGGAGGGCGGGATGTTTAGCGGGAGAGATAACGATGGCGTAAAGCCTTCCAAAGACACACGGGGCTGATCCTAGTCTTAGTCTGAGGATTCTGCATCAATAGCTTCATCCCTGGGCTAAATCGTGATCTATTGTGGGTTGTGTCTCGCTCAAAAGAAGAGCGTCAAGCTGGGGAGGCCGAGCCTAGTATTGCCTATGGATTGTAATGAGAGGGTTTCACAAAGATTGTGATTGATGGTGGGTATGATGCTTGTGGAGGCCATTCCATACACTGGGCTTCCTGTTGGATATGGTTGGCACCTCTTCGACCCAATAGCAGAATCCTCTGCAGAGGAAAACCAACAATATGCTGGAAACCTGTCAATGTCAGCAGTGACGAAAATTTTGCAGAATGAAAAACAAGAAAAAATTGGGACTCCGATTGACTGCCAACACACCATCTCGAGCCAGCCTTTCTTTCATCTCTTTTGATATCGATACGAGTTGACGTTTGTGTAACTAATTTCCCACCAGGCGGAAGAATGTCTTGGACAAACTAAGTTCCTGCACCATGCCAAACAGCTCGAACATACGATAGGGCCGCATTTTACGAAGTTCATCAATCCCTCCGCTTGATGGATGTTTTGCTATGATAGACACAGACCAACAGTTTCGAACCATCCAAATGACCCTGAAACTGGCGCGCTCACCGCCCAATATTCTTGATCCTAATCAATGTGCTATTGATAGATCATAATTGCTTGGACGAAAATATTGCCAACAAGGAAGTGAAACCAAGTGCGGTAAGGAAAGAGAGGGTTCCAAATTGATACATATCTTAGTAGGATTCACATATTGCTTTTTGCGTGCCGAACCTTCCCTTTCTTTTCCCGATACCACCTTATTTGTTGAAAATCCCGTTTAGAAGCATGCAAGCTGCGATAGACGCCCGTTCCGAGGCCTCGTAGGCATTAAGGGAAAAGGCGACGAATGAGAGTGACATCATATGACCAAAAGAACTACCAGGAGACGCACTGCTGCGTGTGTCCAATGCGCGGTTTGCTTGCAGAATATGGTGTGCGGTGTGGTGCACGTCGCTACATTCATCCAGCCCGCTTCTACGATGAGGCAGGAAGCCAATGGCTCAAAGGGTGGATGTTTAACAAGTTCAGCGGTCTCTGTATGTATGCGGGCCACTGCAAAATTATGTTTGCCTGCAGGAGGCGCAATTAGGAGTCTTTGTGACAGACGTACATAAAGAAGAGTCGGAGTGATCCATGATTGTACGATTTTGGCGACGACCGCGCAGAAGGTGGTGGTTGCGCTGCACGAGGAAACCAGGTGAGGTCAGGAGGGGCTGTCTCCGCAAACACCGTTCGTGTGCGACCGCAGCCGGGAAGGCTCAAGCATGGCCATGCTTGTCAGACGGGTGCATTCTCGAATGGCGGTTGAGCTCGTACTAGGGGGGGGGGGGATGAGCTTGGAAGAGCGTTTTCGATACTGCACCTCCATACGAAAGAGTTCTGGCGGCATCATGCTGTTTAAAACAAAGTTAGGGATCGGCTGCGCGACCCGATCGGGACGGGAGTTGAGGGGTGGCCCCTCGTCTCCAGAAGCACACGTTGTGATCGATCGACGGTGGTGGTGACAGAAACCTCCTGCTGGGCACGATGCCGCGATGTTCCCGCTGATAAACGAGGACGCGGTGTGCCTGAATGGCGACGCGCGGGGTGAATGCGGTGATGGTGGCCTCCGTGGAGGTGAGGGTGTCGAGAGAGGTGGTTTCATGCCCATCACCTGGAATAATGCCTCCGGATATGCACGCCGTGCAAGGCCAACAACTATTGATATGGACGATGTCAGCATGACAGCGCATCCGAGCTCAAGCTTCAGTTGCGGAGTCGTATAAAGGTCGTTTGCGGAGACTCCAAGAAGTGCTGTTGAAGAATGACAGGCGGTGAGCTCGTCCCGACGACCCTAACGCACCACGCTATCTATCACAAACGCTGTCGCCCTCACCGTCTGTTGGAGGGACAATCCAGCGGCCTGTGCGAAACATCAGCAAGTTTCTGTGCAGCCAATGGCCGTATCCTCGCCGTGCTTGTGCTGCCTGTGTTCTTTCGAGAACTCTGCACGGCAGCAGCATTTGGTGGTGGAAGCTGCGCAGCGTTCCAGTGTTGTCACATTGGTCGGTGCGGTGCCGAGGGTGCGACAGGACATGCTGCACTGCTATCGCAATCGTGGTGGCAGAGGCGGTGGCAACCCTTTTAGCAGTCTCCACCGAAGGATGGCGATTTTGCTGGTCGGCCCGCTGCAGGACAGGAAGCGTTTGCCTCCCCATGTCCGTTTGGCACAGGGCCGTCCCTGTCCCAACAACACCCTTCTCGACCCTGTTCCCCCCCTGTCGCCGCCGTGTGACCAATGAATCCTCCGATTTACCCCGTTGGGCACGGCTTGCCATGGCCCGAGCTGAGTGATCGGCAAGGTTGCGCCTAGGTTCTTCCATGCAAGTCCTGTCCAGCTGAATGGTTCTGGGAGCGGCTAGTTGAAGACTGTGCCCTTCGGACCTCTCATTCGACAGCACAATGCGACGGGTATGGGCGTGCATGAAGTCTGAGCCGAGACGCATGAATGGATCCAGAGCCTGTGCCCGTTCCCGCGCCGCTCTTGCCGGCGGGAATGCAGAAAGTTGCATCAGAAACACATGCTCGACGGTCCCCCGCATGAGAATTTAGTCTTGTGACTTCTGCAAAGGGAATAGAACGCTCTAGCGGTGAGCTGGTGCGCTGTGAATGGTGGTAATTTAGACGAGACATCACGGCAGGAAGCTCGTGGTGTTGAGTTTCTGTGAAGAGAACAGGTGAGATGATGCAGTGTGTGTTGTCATTGAAGCTCATTCGAACCCTCTGTCGGGGATGGAGAACATGCTGAGAACGAAGTGTTGTGGTTCGCTGCTTCGGTCAGTTCAACTAGTATCAGGTGCTCCACTCCTTGTAACAATACTCATACGACTGCAACCACCACTTTTGACAAGCCCGGATTGCTGAAAAGAGCCCCCGCAGCCCGAGTGCTGCTCCCGGTCCTCTAGCCGATCTATGGTCGCAACCGGAACATATAAGTTCTGCACCTCGCCCAATGCGACTCTGGAGAGGAGTGTTGGGCGCGGTGTTGCGGCGTGTGAAGTGGTGCTTGTCAAATTGGACGACCTCGTCAAATGAGAGGATATATAATGCGGGCGAGTCCGAGCAAATGAGCATCTCTCTTCAACGCCTAGTATTTTGGAAGTGCTAACATCCCACATACGAAGGATTGGCTGTGGAAGAGAGAAACCCCCAGAAAATCCGGAGTTATTCTATGAACCGGAATTCTCGTATTGGTATTCCGATCCGTGGAAGTCGCTGCTGGTGCAAATCGCGCACATGCGACGACATGCCATGTTTGGGCCTGGACTACCATCGAAGAAGAAAATTGAGGGACTTATGAAATGAAGAGCCTTTAAACCCTTTATTTTAATCATCACATGTCTCAGAAACCCCCTTTGGGGGCTGAATTCCAGTGGCACTGAGACTCCCACGCCACTGGAACCACACTAAATTGTTTGTCGGTAGAGACATGCTTTGGTCTGAGACCAGTCGCCGACGAACTTGTCTCGATCAGAGAAGACGAATAGTGAGACGGGTTGCAGAACGTGTCCAATCTCTTCATCTGTACAAGCAAGAAAACCGTTCTTTTACAATTCGCCCAGGGCGGCTATTCCTGACGTTTTTGTATGACCCATTTAAGGGTCCCAGAAACCAGGATTCGGGTGATCATATCGCGGGTCGTGCCTTTCCCTTCAGCCCGGCCCGCAGTCGCTCGCACGCACACGTTGATTTTAACCAGAGCAAGCTTCACGTAGTTTTGCTGTACCCCTCATTTTCTTGGTGCAGTGTTCATGATGCTGAGGGTGAGGGAGGGTGAGCTTTTGTTGGTCCTCCTCTATCTAGCCGGAGACGCTGATCCAAACTTTGCTGCGAAGACTATCAAATCAAGGTCCTGCGTCTTATGGCTTGTTCTTCGTTTCGCCGTGGTCTCGTCTGACGGCCTAAAATTGGTGCTGGCCTGTCTCAGATACTGTTAAGCAGAGATGATCTGGGAGAGCTGCACAAGCTGCGGGATTCCCGTTCCTCCCGCTGCCGTGACCCTCGTTTGCGTTTGCAGAGACTCCACGAGTGCCTGCTCGCGAGGTTGGACTGGCGTGCAGTTTGTTAGTAGACAAATGGGTTGATGCTGTGAGATGGCGCGAGGGAGGACCGCCCAAAGAGTGAGGCTTACATCAGAAGCCGATGCGGCGGGCCTTCGACAACTGGCATGTGCTGCTTCGACCTGCCCGTATTGACAGCGGTCCGTCTGATGGCAACCATGCATGGGGTTGTGAAGGCCGATTTCTTCATGCTCCCTTCCAGTTCTCGCGCCACTGAGATCCCCATGTTGAACCTCGATTCAGGGACAACTGACCGGACGAGAGTATCAATAGTGGACGCCAGTCTGCCCCAGATCCGCGCTCCAGTTGCATTTGCGGTTAGTCGCAGCACAGGGTGGTCTCTTCGATAGCTTGCGCGTCGCAGACTAGCAGAGTAGCATACCAAACTTCGAAATGTAATTGTGCTGGCGTTGGTTCTCAAAAGTCAGGGCGAATACGGCCCCCGTCAGCCACCAAGCCGACCCATGGCGCTTGAGTCTGGGCGACGGGAGATGGTTGAAACATGACATGATGAATGCTACAGCAGCAACTGTCACCAGCTCGCATGCAGGAGGTATGTACTCTATATCAAAGGAGGAGAGCGTGTGCGCGTGCTTGTGCTAGTGCTAGTGCTGGTGCTGGTGCTGGTGCTGGTGCTGGTGCTGGTGCTGGTGCTGGTGCTGGTGCTGGTGCTGGTGCTGGTGCTGGTGCTGGTGCTGGTGCTGGTGCTGGTGCTGGTGCTGGTGCTTGTAGACGAGGTTGGCCTGAAGTGAGGCCCAACCTGAAGCGCTCGGATTCTGTGGAGAAGTTATGAGCATGGTTATGATGGATCTACTGCTTGTGTGCCCCGAGCCCGATGAAGAGAAATGATAGAATTGCTCGCAGACGAGGGGACCAGGTTGGTGCAGGGAAGCAGATTTGCAGTGTCTGACCTGTCGTCTCTCCCGTTTGCCTGCGGCCCTATAATAAGAAGAGGGAGCGCCCGTCGTTGCAGCCGCTTCCCTCTCGTGCTCCTTCTTTCTTCCCTTGCTTTCATCCTGCGGCTCGTCCCTCGTCCTTCGATCTTATCCACTGCCGAAACTGCTTGGGACACGGAGCCTGTCTCTGCCCAGCCCGCCCTGTTGACAGTGCCCATTGCATCACGTCACCGCGCGACGGACAGCGTTCGTATCCCTTTGCCAGCGACAACGGAGCGCCCGGAGGCGAAGACTATTGCACCTTCGCCCAGGACGACACTATTGCCAGGACAATCTCAGGCGTGAACATCGCTGTCGAGTTGGATCCCACGGATTGCTTGCCACCGCTGGAGCTAAGAGGGCCGGGCTCGTGTGCAGCGGATACTGTAGCGCAACGGATACTGCCTGACCCTGTGCACCGGCCTGGAAAACACGACGGGAAGCCTTTGTCGCCGACCCATTGGCTACACAGCGCGGCTGCGTCAAGGATCGCAAGTCATCCCAGACCTCGCCGTCATCCCAAAACCTCCCACAGCCGGCGATAGCCAGGGTCACCACCACCTTGGACTGGTCGCGCAGCGCCGTGCAGCCAGAGCATTGAAGAGACGATTCAACGCAGCCTGACGAAGGTGAAGCTCGCAGCAGAGCCAGCGTCGCCGAAACAGAAGCGACACCGCGCAGCAGACGTTCAGGACCCTGCCGGCCCCAAGAACACCACCGCACCGGGCCTACTCCACTGTCCCAGGCGCTAGTCCAGGCCCAACAAGCTCGCTCGCAGCGCTCTCCCAGCGCGCTCCCAGCTGGGCCGGCTCCACCCAACAACAGCCTCCGTCCCCAATATTACCCATCCAGTGCACCAACTCCGCTGAAACTACGCCAGCGCGTGCAAGTCAAGATTCCTCGTCGCGCTCCTGGCTCCTCCTGGCCTCTTAATTGACCCAGACACCCGCCCTCCTCGTCGTCACCGACCTGCTGCGCACGCTGATTGCTCCTCCGCGGTTCGCATCGGTTGGTTGTCGCTGCACAGAAGACTTCGAGACTCCGAGAGCATCCACCCCTCCCTCGTCGACCCTCGCTGATATCAGACTCTCCTGATCAATAAAGCCGATAGGGATCGCGACAGAGCCGGCGGTGCGGCGAACTGAACTCTTTCGCCCGCGACCCCTCCATCATCGCATTCTTCATCTCAGCTGCCCTCATCAGCACTCTCCCAAACTTGGACGGCGCATGCGACAGCAGACTGCCTCCACCTCGTCGCCGCGGACCGGATATTTCCTAACTGGAACACTCCCTTCTGCTGGCCACGCATACGTTGCTGCCAATCGAGTCATCGAAGCAGTCGCCGATCCAGGCGTAAATTTCTGGTGAAGAGTCTTAAGACAGTCGCAGAGCAGGGAACCTTCCGCTTTCTTACGCGTGTGACCGAAGGTCCCTTGAACCTGGCCTGAACCCGAGTCTCGGACCAGACCAGAGTCGTTCACCCACAGACCCTGACCCCTCCATCTTTTCTCTGACGCACCGAACAAATTCATTTCGGGCCCCCAATCCTTCTATCGACTTTTCCCATCGATATCTCACCCTCCTCCGCCGTCATCCCACATCTCCCCTCGAAACATCTCCCCATTGCTTCGTCCCTGTACGTTGCCTTCTCGCAGTCGATCAACGATCCACTCAGCAGACAGCAAGCGCCTCGCATCGTACCGCATACCGCATAACATCACCCGCAGCTCGCCTCTGTGGGCCGCAGAAAACAGACCGGCTCTCACGCGCTTGTATCGGTCCCAGACCTTGAGACCACACAGAAACCGCCGCCTGCTGCGCCTGCTGTCAATCGACCAATACACTCTTCTCACTGGTTCAATCTAGCCTTCGCATCGAGTCATCCTATCCCCAGAACCCCCTTCGAGGATTTAGCTCTGCTTTGGCCCATCGCGGCTCCGTGGTCGAGATTTGCTTGTGTCGCAACTGAACGGAACTCACTAGAGCGTACTTGTGTGTGGAAATCTGCTGGTTGAGGAAACAAAAGTGGGAAAAGGGGGGATTATCTCTTCTTCTGTGCTTGCTGTGCCTATCAGCGAAGACTTCGAACTCTTCTTGCAACGACAATCGTGTGAAGCGCATAGCGTATTCCCCGCTTGTCATATTCAGCTGCGGCTCAGTGCTCGACTGTAACTTCTATTCTTGGTGTTTTCATTGGTTGTTGGTTTCTACCCCACCAAGAAAGCCTTTTGCGGATTCAAGAGGGGTAAAAGTTTAGGTCTAAGAGACTTCCCGTCATATTTCGGTACGTCCGATCCTGAGGGAGGAGCTCCCCTTCGTTGGCACTTGCCCGAGAGCCCTTACGTCGTGAAGATTTCTCGCAACGTATCAATTCAAGCTTTGGGAGTACATAACTAAAGAATAGTAGAGGACCATAGTTTCTGCAGCGCATCGATTGGATCTATTATTGAGATCTTCGTTGCAAACCTTGGTTGTTGTCTCACGAACCACTGGTCACTGCCATCGGGACCTGCACGCACGAGCGCGGCCACGGGAAGGCACGATTCGGGCCTTGTTCTTCTGGCGAGGAAGTCAAAAGACTAAATTCACAGTGTATCCAGCCGGATTCGCCGCGTCGACTGTTTTCTACAAGAAGTTGGTCGCGCCTGCTGGGAGCCAAAATTTCCCGACGGATCATCGGCGAAGGGTGGAGCTAGCCTTTTACTAATATCACCGGACCGTCCCCCAGCGTTCACTTACTTTTTCCCTTGCTTGTGCCCTGCGCCAACACTTCTTACTTTATCCCACGACGCTGCAAAGGATTACGTTTGACCACGTCTCACATCAGAATCGTTTATTCTTTCTTTCTTTTACGAAGCCTCCGGTAACCTGCGAGATTTTCTGGAAAACGTTATTTGCATCTTAGCACCGACACCCCTGACCGCAACTTTCAGTTCGATAGGACACATCAGTTCTCTAACGAATCCTTTCAACACCAATCACATTCATTTTCGACCTTTGTACAATATTTCGGCGAAAGACTTGGGTGTGTAATCAGTTAGAGGTGGAAACGGACACAGGGAATACTTCAGTGTTACCAACCGAACGTCGCACATTTGCGACTTGTCGAAAATCGACCTTCGTTGAGATAAAGATTTCTTTTAACAGTGTTTGGAAGGAATTGAGAGGATACTCACTTCACCATTTACCTCCCCACAGCCTTCACCGTGGCGATCCACACTCCAAAAATGTCTTATCAAGATCAAAATAGTGGTGGTGGTTATCCACCGCCGCGCGATGGCGACTCGAGATATCCTCCTCCTCCAGGTGAGCGCGAGGAGCCACGAGAGTCGCAATATCCTCCACCGCCTGGAGAAGAAGAAGAACGCGCAAGAGCCTACCATCAGCGTGGCCCATCTAACAGCAGCAATATCACACTTCCATCCATGAACCCCTACGATTCTCACTCTCAATATGGTCAACCACAAAATGGGTATGGCCCTGGACCCAGCAATTATCAGCAAGATCCATACAGACCTGGTCCAGGACAAGGACAATACAGAGATGATAGAGGAGGATACCAGCAAGATTATGGCCGAGGTGCACCTTTGTCGCAGAACAACCTGGCTTTCAGCCAACAGGCCCCAAGACAGAGAACTGCCATTGCCTGCCGATATTGCAGAAGACGAAAGGTGAGCGCGCACTATGTTGGGAGCTTTTTGGCTCCTAAAATATTCTTTCTTCGCTCTGAAATTAACAAATTCTAACTCTGACATAGATTCGCTGCTCTGGCTTTGAACAAGCTCCAGATGGCAGATGTTCCAATTGCTGCAGATTCCAGCAAGAATGTATTTTCACTCCTGTCTCGTCACAAGCTCAGGCTTTCGTTCCAGCCCATACGGTCTTCCCGAACATGAGAAATATGGGAATCGGCCCAGATGGTCGTCCACGCCCAATGTACTCGAATCCAGGAACTCAACTATTTGGGGCACACGGTCAGCCTTTGGGTCCGATTCCGGCACCTCAGGGTGGTTCTCAACCATCTTATGGTCAAGGACCACAGACCCATAGTTCTGCCAACATTCAATATGGACAAGGCTCACAAAGAGACCAATATGGACATCCCCAGCAAGGATCGCAGTATGATTACCCTGCGCCATCCCCGACAGGTTCGTACAGCTCAGTTGACCGTGGACAATCATCTAGTTCGCAAGACCAGTCGCGGAAACGAACTAGGCAAGAGCCTCACCCTACAACCCTCCCTCCGCCAATGCCAAATCAACCCCCTTATGGAAGACCAGAGAGCACAGGCTCTTCTCGTCGTGCGCCAGCAGATGATGATCTTCGGTTACCTCCTGTGACGCCAACAGGCGCTCAGTCGACTTCAAATTACTCTCCAGGATCATCCACTTCTACACATTCCAATTTGCAACCTCCTCATGCGCAATCTAACCTCCCATCGATGTCACGTACTCCACCTCCACGAGCAAGTCCGGGCGAGGGACGTTCTGATCCAATGAGTCTGGGCAATATAATGGAACGACGACCAGATACAGAAATCGATAGGAACATGCTTGGTAAATTGGATCGCAGGGGTCAATAATGGGCTTTCAATATCCTTGTTCCTCTTTTAGCAAATACATCTGGTGTGGATGGATAAGGGAGAGTGTCGTCAAAGATAATAGGACTGCTTTGGGGGGGGGGGGGGGGGGGGGCAGGATTGAGTCTCTGTTTGAGTCGAGAGTCAGCTGGCTTGGTTTCTCGTCTGCCGTCATTTTCTCATCTTCTTCGCAACTTTGATTTAGTGCGTTTTTTTTCCTTTGGGGGGAAGGGTGTGTTCGTCCTAGGTAATATAACGGGTACGAAAGGACCAAAATGCTAGGCACGTAAACAACGCGAGCGACGGAGTCAAAAGAACTAGATAGGTCACGCCTCGCGGCACAACATTGGTGTTTATGGGGGTTGCGTTTCTCCTTGGCTCTTTTATTACGCTGAGCTTATTGCGTATGCTCATGAAACTGGGTGGCTCTTTGCCATAGGCTTAGAGCCAAGTGTGTCATAGCATTGGGATGGCATCGTGGCTATTATGGATGGCTATTGTGCTTGTTTGGTGGTAGTACGACTGAATTTGATATAGTACACATAAATGTCTCGAGCATGCGCCGCGAATGTGCCGTGAGGACCTAACCAGATCTGCTAACTCGACAGCTTTGACGGGATAATAGATTCCAACAAAGACAGGACGTCTGGGAGCAGAATCACAGACCTGCCAAGCCGCCGTCTTCTCTGTCTGCTGGATTTTCTACTCAGCGGTGCAGCACAATATTGTCCAGCGGATAGCACTTCACGACGGTAAGCTTAAAACTTGTCCAGCTCCATCAATACTTCCTCGATTGCCATCAAAATTGGACCATTGGAAAGATGCATCTCTGAAGGATCTAACAGCAATCTGCGAGCCAAACTGCTGGTCGCATTGTAGAGTTTTGGCCCCCAAACCTTTGACGAGCTGCTCCCCTATCGCAGTCGCTTGCTTAGGCTGAACCTAAAAAATGCCTTCTTCACTGGATCTTCACGTTCAAATTAAAGGCAAATGGGAAATTGCTGTTTACAGTGTCATAGCTTAAGCCGCGATTGTCTGCTCGTGCGAAAGCTTTGGACGTCTCAGGGTCGGAGCAGTATCACCTTCCCGTCCCGTTCCCGTGAACCTCTTTCAACGAACAACGACGACAATACCTAGCAATCGTTCTCGATCACTCCATCTTCAACACCAACACCATACCGGCGAGTTAAGTCTCCTAGACTGCTGTCGCACGTCTGGCCATGACTAGTCTCGGTACTTCGATATGAATTGTTCGATGAGGTATTTCGGCAGTCGATCGGGAATGGCACGTGCTGTCAACGGCATGACATCAAGTATATCGGATGGAGTCAATTGCGACAATGCCCCTCCCCCACCATACTTTCAGTCTTCCTGTGCGCTTACCTTCAAGCATTCAAGCAGCCAACTTAATCCAAACAAATAAAACTCACCGTCTACCACAGTCACATGTCAACACAAACCCAATCCTCAAAACGACTCTCCCAGACCGGCCCTTCAAGCCTCAAACCCCTCACCCTCCACGCGCACCACGGCGGCCCAAACCCCTATAAAATCGCTATATGTCTCGAGGCGCTCTCTATTCCGTATAATGTTAAGCCGTAAGAATCTAGGGAGCGGAAGGGTGGTGTGAAGAGCGCTGAGTTCCTTAAATTAAACCCAAACGGGTCAGTACATTATTCTTCTTTACCTTCACTTATGCAGAAAGTGTTATTGGGACTTTACTGACGAGATATGTAGGCGTGTGCCAGTACTAGAAGATCCAAACGCCCGCGTAACAGCATGGGAATCCCACTCCATTCTCTCCTACCTCCTTCGCACCTACGATCTCCCACCGTTTCCACCCCCCACGCTCCCCAAACTCCTCATACACCCTGCGACGGTTGGTGGACTACGATACTTAGACTGCGGTTTTGCTAAGTACGCTGAGTCCGATGATGGGATAGCTGAATTGGTATAGGCATTATAACGCTTAGAAAAACGATGATGCGGTGAAGAGGCATGAGGAGTAAGTATACAGAGTACTGGGTGTGTTGGAGGAATGGTTGGGGAGGGGAGGGGTGGGGGTGAGGTTGGGGCAGTGGATTGGCATTTTTGGCCTTGGGTTGCTCAATAACAGTTCGCGGGCGTCAGCTTGGAGAAGTATCCAAGCACGAAGATGTGGTTGGAGAGCGTGGGGGAGTTTAAGGAAGTCAAGAAGGCGTATGAGAGGGTTGAGAGTGGGGAGAAGATGTATTGGATTAGATGGTAGATATTGTCTGGGATATAGAAGCGATTCAAGTAAAGTGTTCGACCGTTCACCTGCTGTGAGAACCTCTTCTTCTCTCATATCTATAGCAGAGAATGTTCGCCGAAGAAGTCGTTCAATGTTCAATCATGCAGTCTTCTATCTATCTGCTTCCTGGATCTTAAGAACTTGTTAGACCTGAAAAAGTCCATTGGCTCAGCTGTTGTAAGTATTTTAGATAGATATTTTGCTCACAGAGAAGAGGTTTATTGTGATGTGCAACAGAGCAAAAAGCTTTACAGTTGCGAAACGTAACAAAACCGTAAGTAAAGAGAAAGAAACCAGTCTTGATACTTAAGATGGGAATAGAAGACCGACTTTTGAAAATAGGTGAAAAGGCGAAGGGAATGATATGCAACATGCAACAAATCCACAAATAAAGCACAGACGGACTTTAGAAGACATAAAATGAGCGAGAACCTGAATTCTTTGCACTTGGTATAAAGCTTTAAGTGGCCCGAATGAACGGAGAAAGAAAATTTGCGATACACAACAGAGCTGAATGATCATTGTACCGCACTTCATAAAATGTCAAGTGACGCAGCTTATTTTGGTACTATCTGCATGTTCATACAACACCTCCATCTACCCGATCTTAATGAAAGCCCTCTATAAAATTCCCGCAGAAAATCGACCTCAGAAAGTGTATGTACCCAAGCTTTTGATCCTATGTCTACCTACTGTCTGAAATGACCAGAAGGCACAGGACGAAGACTTGCCAGGCGTCATGCTCCTTCTTGTGGTGTGCGTGCTTGAACCTGTGGCTGTGGTCTAGGATACACGTGGTCGAAAACAGGTGCATGCTCTGGAACCTGTGCTGCTGGAGTAGCTACTGGGGACATTTGATGACCAGGCACATTGCGGAACCAAGGATTTGCAGCGGCAGCAAGATCCGGAGCTGGCTCGTTCCACACTCTGGGGGCAACGTTCTGAGCATACATCTCTCGACCCTGCTGAGCCAGCAACTGCTGTCTCTGCTGCTGTAGCATCCGCTGAGCATTCGCCCTATGTTGCTATTGTGTGAGCATATTCGCCACCTCTACATGCGGCAGATTATCACCTCTCGCAAGATTCGCAACCTCTCTCCGCCTAGCCTCCCGGTTAGCTTCCATCTGCCGAGCAGCCTCCGTCTCCCTTGCCGCAACCGCTCGGAGAATGGGTGCGTTGAGGCGGCCCCAGATGCCGTCCCAGAGCGGAAGTCGGTTAGAATGATATTTACACGTCTCCTCATGCGCAGAATTCCCCTCGATATGAATTCTCTCGTACGGCGCAAAACATTCCCAGCAAAACTCGTGACGGCACCGATGACCTATATTTCGCTTAAGTCGGCCCCCTTTCGCGCTCTCGCTAAGTGAAGGGAGGAAATACTTACACGTCATGTGATCACAGCCTGAGATTTTCTCGCAGCGGAGACCGCATTGGATATTTGGGCATATCTTGGTGTTTTGGTTGAGGTATTGGGTGCTAGCAGCTTCTTGGGCGACGAGATCTTGACGCGATTCATCGAATTGGGAGCAAGTGAGGCCTTCGTGCCAGGGCATCTTGTGCGTGTAGCAGGTTTTGAAACTGCAGGTTGTACATGTCATAATGGGTTGCTCGTCGCCGCTGTCGTGGATTTGGCCGGAGTCGCAGGAAGGGTTGAGACAGTAGGTGAAATTTGGCATTGTTGCGAACACGGCGAGGACAGTCTTGCGATCATACCGAATGAAGGCTTCTGGAGATGCGACCTCCTTGACGAACTGGAAAGTCATGAGCGCAGGACATTCTGGGCAATGAATGCGGTCCCAAGGGAGACTTTCAATTTGCGCATCGATAGTTTGAGTGAGGCAACCGTTGCAAAAGGTCATCTCGTGCGTGCAGCGAGGTGTGCAACCAAGATTCCGGAATTGATCGTTGTCGACGTACTCTGCGCAAATGGTGCACTCCTTCGTATTTGGTTGTTGTTCGTCGATCTCCATCATATCATCTGGGAACGCATTTTCTTCTTCGCCCTCATCGTCTTCCTCAACTTCCTCCTCATCTTCTCCACCATGTCGCAGCTGGTAGGACATGGCGAAGACTTCGAAATATGGCTCTCCATTTCGAGGTTCGAAAAATGCCTCGATGACTCTTGAATTTGCTTCGCTCGCTCTTTCTTGCAGAGCAGCGAGTTTTCCTAAGAGAACCACCTTTGTTTCGCTTCTTCTGGACTGGACTCGAAAATGGTTCAGGACCTGGGAAATGGTTTGCTTTCGGTGTTGAGAGCACGTTCTGCCGAATATCAGATTTGGGAGACCAGCGTACGGATTTGCTTTGGGTGCCATTTTTGTTGTGGAAAGTTGTGTGAAATCGAAGCTCTATTGAAAGGTAAGCCTTGAGAATTGCTGGAGAGGATGGTGTGTGGAACTTACCAGAAATACAAGCTGTAGCGTCGTCGCAAGGTTTCAGGTGACACGGAATTGTACCCACCGTGGTGAATATCAGATCGTGATGAAAACGTGGATGCCGTGAAATAAAGTCACAGAGGAAACCCTAAGCGTCAAAAGGTCAGCCAGTGTCAGAAAAAAAACCAAGGGAATGATTCTGTATCAAATCTTCCGGAGATTCGCTGCTCAGGGTTGTTTAAAGGCGGGGCTGACAGGCCTTGTTTGGTGAGGACGCGGTGTTTAGAAAATTCGATCTAGAACTTCACTTTCTGCCTTCTCAAGGAAAACAGCCTCAAGATTTCCAAATAAATGCAGTCGTAAGCTTCACTCGTTGCTCTTGCTATGGAGGGCCAGAGAGTTGTAAATTGTGGGTTATGACTCCGATGGTGAAGGGAAAACAGAAATCGGATGACGCCTGTTTACTGAATCGCCGAGACTGTTGGAAGTGAACTGGCAACAAGATGAAGGGCGTGTTGGATCTCCAATGGGCCGTCTCTTTCTTCCAATCCGTGAAAGTTGGTACAGTGCTGTTAGTTGACTGTGGCGATGTCCTTGATGGTGATGCTGTGTTGTTGAAAAAGGATTTGCTGCCCGCCGCGATTAGAAATTATCTTCTTTCTAGCGAAGCCCTTGCGGGGTTGTAGTCATTCTTGAAGCAAAAACACGCTAGCGAGACGTGCTTGGTGGGGCATTAGATCTATTCGGAAGAGAATGCAAGACCTAAAGTTGAGGGGTTGTGGTTAATACCAGCGTGAATCGTCGCTCTGGAGCTGGAAAAGGGATCTCTTTGGAATCTAACCGGAGAGAATTTATAAAAGAACTAAGAAAATAACCTTTTGAAGCTGAGAATGTGTTAATCCTGCTTCTGATAATGTCTATAGATCGACTGGGATACGGAATCCTTGAAGTAGAAACCCCACGGGGTGTTCAGTTTCCAGAACCACCCACGGAGTAGAAAGAAAGTTCCTGTTTGAACTTGGCCAATCACTGAAATTGCACGCCTTTTGTATTGTCGGTATCGGGGCGAGATGTTCCGATGAGTGAATGTGTGTCCAGCCAAGCTTCTAGATGTCATAGGCATACATTCACAAATTCGTTGCAGTAGCAGAGATTACCAGCCCAACAACCATTTTTGATTCCCCCCCCCTCCCTCTATCTGTCATCAAGACTTGCTCAATAATCGCCCTCTTCTTTGACTACAGGGGCTGCATTTGTTTTGACGCATCTGCAGAATGTTCAACCTGATGGCAACTGCCTCGCTAAACTCCGAAATAGAACCGAGCGACCCCCTCCCCAACACTTGAACATATTAGCCCCCCAGGAACTTTTTATGCCACCAATTCCACCCCTACTTTATGAAGATGTATATGTAACTCCGTAAATATTACTAGAATAGAACTATGGCACTGCCGGAGCATAGAAAAATCACTCAAATGAAAGACATTAAATTCCACCTGCGGGTGTGTATGTTTCGCTGCGATTGGAGACCACCATGGGCAAATTTCAAAATCACCAGGGACACTCGAGCACCCAGGCGCTAATATAGTGAATAAATGCTTCTATGTGACCGCACAGCTTCACCTGGTGGGATTCTTTTCGGACCACTATAACTGGAAGCAACTCTGATCACTTTTATTTTACCTTGGGGGTATAGAATATCAAAGTTTTCTGTTATGGGTCATCCAACCAAAACGGCGGCATTAGATGTGAAGTGAATGCTAACGCAGCCCTCAAACCTGTAAACTTATGCACGTCCCCAACCTCCAACCCTCACCCTTCTCACGTATCAACTCAGGACTTCCCCCCACACAAAACCCTAGCCCCCTAAACACCGAACCTCCTCTTTAGATACAACACCTAAAACCCCGCCGAAATATCCCATACACAACATGGTATTCACATCCATAACTCCAGCAAAACTTCGTCATACAATTACCTGCACAACATTCATCAATAACATAATTACAAACCGTGTTGGGTGACTTACAAGTCATAAGATTGCAACCTGCGCCATTTTCAATTCGAGCTTTGCATCCTAGATATACTTTGATATTTGCTTGCAACCACCTCTGGGTGGCCCTCTCCTCCCTTCTTCGGCGGCGTCGAGCATACTGAGATGATAGTGGTGGAGACTTCTTAAACCAGAAAACAAGTGAGGTGACAAAAGCTGTAAGGAGTGCAGCTGTCACAGCCTTGCCACTTGAAGACATCGAGTTGATTGACATTTTAGTTATGGCGTGGAAACGAGAGTTCCGGAAGGTTGGGTTGCGACCAAGGAGCTGGAGTCTATCTTATTATATCCTTGAAGACAAAGCACTGATAGAAATAGAATATACTAGATTATGCCGAATGATCAAGGGTGTGAAGGTATAAAGATGGAGACGCACTTGAAACGAAGTCAACAGTCCCTCATCGACAAAAACCAAGACACTGCCCCAAACTACCCCCACAGCATATTTCTAGAAACCCTCAGCCACTCCTCCCTCTCTGTCAGACATGTACACGCCCCTCTTCCATCATTACGCCGAGAACCATTCTGGATGTTTATTACTACTTCTTGAAACCACGATACAAAGGTACCCCAAGACCCGAAACGGAAACCTTCTACACAAAACATGCCATGTCGGGGAAATAGACTGCATCTAACCGCAACAGAAGATACAGCCGAGTCCAGTGCTTTCTCTGTCACCTCTTTCTTCAACCCCACTTTTATCCCACCTACACCCATTTCAGGCGAACATTTGAAACGAACACCTTTAGCAACCAAACACTAAACTCACTTTGTACACTACACAGGGGACGTATAAAATTTTGTGGATTGTATGTCCTTTCTTCATTACCTAGATATGCTATGGACTATGCCGATGTTGGCTGACATGCTGTATGACCTGGTATCTTCCACCAATCGCTAAAATATGGACGCGACTGCCCATCCTCTTTTTCCTAAGTCATATACCTTCTTCTTTTCACCTCATAACATGTCATAGTGGTTTGCATCTCTTCACGAACGGCCACTCTGGTCCTCCCAACGGATCTTCCCTTCGATAGGGTCAGCACCCGGAATGATAAGGTTGGGAGAATTTGGAGTTCTTCTAGACTTACGACTTACGATTGTGTGCGCGGCTTCTTGATGACTGGAACGGCAGGTACAATCGTCCCACCAGGAGTCTTTCGAATCGCAGGCCGTAGGGTAGTGACAATTGGAGGAGGGCGCTTGCCGTCTGCAATAGCAGCATGGGGAGAGTTAGACGGGCCAAGCGCAGGCCAATGATTTAGATCCATGAAGATAGTTTCCGTGGGAGATTCCGATCGGATTGGAGTAGCTGGTTCACCAGAAGAATCAAGGGAATCTGTGGACTTGACACTGCCAATTTGCGACTTGTTATCCTTGACCGGCGCCTTTGCAGTCTTTGCATCGGCATTCCGAAGGGAACTACTACTGGTGGCAGAGGCACTACTGCTCTTCTTGGTGTGCGTCTTCAAATTTTGGAAGGTATCAGATTGAGAAGACTGATTTTTGATCTCCTTCCGAGTATCTTGCGCTCCATCCTTGCTTTGGATTTCCTTCGTTGAATTATAGTTATTGGGAGGCGGGATTGGCAGCTCCTTTTCAACCTCAGGTGTTATCTGTGGACGGATCTTAGCACTCGATTGGCTATCCGCCTTGTCCTTGACATCAGGATTCGAATCAGGTCCGCCGGCAATTGAAGCGGTACTCCCCTTCTGGTGATCAAAGCTACCCTTGCTACTCTTTTTACCGCGTGTACCAAACCCAGCCTTACCGAAAGACTGGCTTGCTGGTTTGTCTAGAGTTGGCGAGTTAGAAGCCTCAGATTTGGAAGTGGCAGCCAAACCGGCGTCCGAAACTCGAGGGGCGATACCTGGCTTTCCGTGGGAGGAGGCGCGGCTGAAGGAAGTGGCAGAGCTCTTCGAATGATATTCTAATTGTGCTTGGCCGTCTGTTGGTGACATAGCGCTATCTGCGCCTTCATCCACGTCTATCGATTTCCCACTCTGTGGTGGAGCATCACCATTATGGCTCGAGCCCGAGGCTTTCTTCTGCAAATGTGGCTTTCGATTGGCTTTCTTGGAGCTGTGTTTCTTCTCCTGGTTCGTATTCTCCGGCTTGGAAGACTCCGTGAAGGGCATCTTCAGAACGGACTGATCGGTTTGGTATCCATCCTCCTTGGTTACGAAACGTCGTGCATCCTGTGAACTGTACATATCGTTGAGCTTCACCTCAGATCGTGACTTGATAGGGCTCGGTGCAGGACTTGGCTGTGCGGAGCTGCGCTAAGTTAGCTTTATATGTAGAAGTTGATCTAGGTTATTGACTCACGTGTTTTGTCGCGAGGCTTTCTTCTTCTTTCCTCCTCCAGAACTTTGCTCGACGCCTTCTTGGGTCTTCTCCGAGCCTTGCTCCTGCAAGCTATAAGAGTCAGGTTTAACCCTCACGTTGTTTAGAAAGGAATGGACCGACTCCTTGATAGGGGAGTTTTCATTGTTGAGTATAACAGTTCCCCGAGGCAAAGATGCCTGGCTGTCGGCTCTGCTTTGATTCTTTGGGACGTTTTCGATAGAGGTGAGTGGCATTTGTGACGCATGTCTTTTCAATGATAAAGTCTGTTGCGCAACCTCAGAAACAGTCGACAAAATTGAGTGCTCAATTCCACCAAAAGTCGGATTTTTCTCTACCCCATGATGTCCCATGCGGTCAACTGAACCATTGAACATATCTTGCATAAGCGGGCGATTGGCATTATTGAAGGAGAAGGGTTCATTACGGAATGACTGTCGGCGAGCGTGATTAGGATTGCACTCTCTGAAGCTTCTTGGCTGGCGATATTTATCACTAGATTGCCCATAGCTACCTGCGCTAAGCTGACTGTTAGAGCGTTGTCTGCCGTTGTTGCGCTCCTTCGAATGGTTGACAAATAATTTGTCTCCTGTAGGTAAAACCATACCATTGGCACGCTCAATTGCCAGATAGACTCCGGTTGGCTGCGTATATCTGCCGAACATTCAGGTTAGCACAGCTCCCAAAATTGAAGAATAAGTGACATACGTAACGAACGCCTGACCTGTTGGCCTATCATCTTTTAGAGGCACAAATGTAATCGATTCAATCGCGCCATATGTGGACATTACCTGGTGTAGCTGGTTTGTAAAAAAGGTTTTAGGAAAAACCCCCGCGATATAAGCAGTACGTGGATTTTGTTCCTCTATAATCGAAGGATTAGGACCAAGGATATAGCGTCGTGTAGTGTTGCCATATGGGGAGATGGTTTCCTGGAAGTCAACGATAGCCATCGAGTCCACTGGAATTTTTGCATCGTTAGAAGGCTGGGCAGAGTGGGTGTTGCTTGAATTCGAGACGATTCTTTGTGGGGCAGGTCCATGTGGTGGTGAGCGATGATACTCGCCAGTTTGATAATAACTAGGCTCTCTAGTGCGACGTGGCCGTGGGGGACTGGGACGTGGGGTATTTGATACTGTTCGACGGCCGTTCTGATTGCTGTAACGATTGTTTGGTTTGTACGAAGCCGAGCCATTGCGCATTGTTTCGTTGGACATTCCCCGAGGCCGATTCTCACCCATCAAGGCCCAACGACCAGGATGCACATTCTTTGGTGGTGCGTAATTGAATCGGTCGCGCTGATCTTGCTGGATTTGCATGAAATTGTCAAAATTCTGATGTTGTGCTGCCTGAACTTGAACAGGGTGAACTTGAGAACAATTAGTACAGGATTGAGAGCAGGCAAGAACGGACAACTTACGAGGCACGACAGGAACCCGGTGGACAGGATGCGCTACCATGGAATTGGGAGATGAGATATATGGTGGCACCATACCCGGAAATCCCTCTGCGACAGGATATAGGGTCTTGACAGGTGGGTGCTGGTGTTGATGTCTCAGAGAATCATAGAGTGCTTGACGTTCCCGCTCCAAAGCTGCCTTCAACGCCCGTATCTCATCTTTAGTCATGATCTGTAGGCCCTCCTTCTCCTCACCTTGGAAGAGAGTCAAAAGATCTGTGCTCATAGTGGCAGCTTGTACTAGATCCTGATGATATAATACCCACTCTGAAGCATAGGTTTCAATCTCTCGTTGGAATTTGTGAGCCAATAGCTGATTCTTGTCTGCGATGTGGTTGATAACCCAGTAGCAAAAGGTAGGGGTATTGATCCATAGATCTAAGCCGTCAAAGAATTGGTACAAGTCTTCCCATCTCTTCGGATGGACAATCGAGCGCACAAGAGTCGGGAAGTCGGTTCGCAGTTGCTCAGACATGGTGTAAACTGCATCTTCACGATTCTTGGATCGAGCGACAGTCAAAGGATAAGGCTTTTCTAGGACCTTTTTGGGCCATTTGCCATTGTTCGTAGAGAAGACGGCGGGATAGCATTCGGGGACATCGTAGAACGTGCTGGGCATGTCGACATGTCCGTCCGGCCCCAGAACTTGAAATTGAGGAGGAGAAGCTCGTGGTGATTGCACGATCGAGGATGGTCCTGATGGTTGGCCTATTCTAAGCCGAGAGGCTGGCACTGGCACCGGTGCCATCGCTGCAGGGTTGTAAGGAGACATGCGCTCTCCCGCAGAGGCCATTGTGCTGGTCATCACTCCAGCTGCCGCACTTGATGCGATTGCGAAAGGTGATGCGGCCCAAGAAATGCGATGCAAGCGCACAGCGCGAGAAGTGAAAGCGCCCTCGAAACTTGGTTTCAGATGGCGACGAGTAGGTGGAAAGAAAAGAAGTACAGGACTGAGAAGAGGACACCAAGTTCTGGTCAAGTTGGTGCTCCTTGAATGAGGAAGGATTGAGGAGAAGTAGAATGAGGCGGTAGGAGGAAGGTGCGAGGGATATAAACAAAAGGCTGCGAAAAGGTTCGCGGAAGCTAAACGAGTTAGAATTGAATTGTTGGCCTCCACCGCCTTACTCCGCACGCAAAGGTGAATTGGAATTTGAACTGAAGCTAAAGTAGATAATTTACCCATTCCGCAAACGATCTAATTGAACAGCCTCAGAAAATATTCACTGCTATGAAGGCAGTGTTATCTTCCCCTGGGTAAACGCTTCTCGACGACAAGTGATTTCTTGACCATGTAACGGAATAACGAAACCCTGAAAGTTTCCATATGAGGTAGTATATAGAACTAACTTACATGGTGTGACTCTTTTGCTGTTGCAATGCTCGGTCCACGTTTATAGCAACGTTGATGTGAGCTCTGCCGGACTCGAGGTGTGCCTGGCTCTAATTCGGATAGGTATCCCAGAAAGTACACTCCGTATTATCACCAGCAAGAGCTCAATGTCTGTGCCTAGTTTGTCCTTACTTGTGCCCCAGAACTCTATGGGACATCATCGGCTGCGGTATGCGAACCAACCGAATTATCTATTTCATTAGCAGTCATTGGAACATTGCCAAAATCCTATCCGACTCATATGATCGATACTTTTGGAGGACGAAGCGGAAGCTCTGCATAGATCCATGCTATGAAGACTCCTAGCAACCCTAGTACAGTAATACTCTAGATCATGGCATATAAAATTTAATGGCACATCATATGGAGAAGAGATTTTATCTTGGCTTCACTTGATGCTTTGATACAAAGTTTTACAGAAGTACATATGGAGCATTAGACCTTAATCATTCTTTGGAAGAGCCTGGACCAGCTTCAATATCTCCGATTCGTTCGTTCCAGCAACGGCACGTCCATTCTCCCAATCCACAACCTATCATTTGCGTTAGCTCTCCATTCTGCGTAAAAGGGTTGCAAGCTAGAACTTACCACAGGTCTCTGGAACGCATTGCCATTTGCCTTAAGCTTCTTGATTGCTTCTGCCTCAGTCTTCGCACCCTCAACAAGTGATGGGATCTTTGACACGCCGAGATATTCTATGATGTTTTTCAATTGATCCTCGGTGGGAGGTTCCTCAGTCACATCGAGCTCGAATTCCTTTCTTCTTGGAGTGGTTTGTGCGGAGTGATCACTGGCTTGATCTTCGGTAGCAGTCTCAGCGGCATTCGATGAAGCGATCTTCAGGAGAGTGTGCACTTTTGTGGAAGCTGGAGCGCTTGATTTGAAGAGGGTGATAACATCGAGGGTTTTGTGCTATTGTCGGAAGAGCTAATTAGTCGTGATATTCAAGCTTTTGCTGAAAAACAGCCTGGCAATATGATTTAAACTTACGAATCGAAACATCTTGCTGATTGTTGATTGTTGATTTATTGCTTCAATTGATTCAGCTGGTAAAAGGAGAAGAGGGAGGTCGTGAAGCGTCGGTATGACGTCGAAGCTCTCTCTGCACCCCTGCAGCTTGGTTTGCCACCGAAAAAGAGCTTCTGGAGGTTGCCTCAGCAATCGCGTAAATTTCCATGTGGACGTGTTTCCTGAACCTCAACAACGAAGCATTGCGAAAAGCCCCTTGCATTCCAACTGCACGCCGCCGTTGATCATTTCCAATATGCCGCCTCTAATTTTACACAATGTTCCAGATGAGGAACTGTATGTCGGTGAAGACGGCATACAAAGACCCTATGCGATGCTGTTTCCTAGGTATGTACTCCTGAATGCGCGGACATGGACATCTTTTCTGACTCTGATAGCAATGAGGGGACCTCATCGGGAACGAGATCGCGAAGGACGGTAGCTGAGACCGGATCATTTGGGAAGTCAACGAGACGGTCACGATCGAGGACGGGCACTCCAGCGGCGAAACGAGAAGACCCGACTTTGGCAGCGGCAGATGCGATCTTCTCAAACTTTCTGACAAGCAGAGCGACTGCTCCCGCCGAGAACCAGCGCAAAGGATCGCTCACAGCATCAGTCTCACAGCCAAACATATCCTCTTCTGGTCCTCTAGTTCAAATTGATGGAAATGCTAGCACGACACCTCGATACGTCCACAAAGAGCCTACCGAAGTCATCCTACGAGGATTCAGATCTACACAGCAATATGCGGCAATACGAGAGTTTGAAAGAGTCGGAGGGCGAATATGCGAAGATTATCCTCGAGACCCTCCGCTGGAACAACGACGATACAAGTCCGATTTACGAGACCCAGCGACATTACGAACACAACCTATGACAGCAGAAGAGAAAGCGAAGGCGTTGAGATTTGCAGGTGGAGATCACTGGATAAAGATCACATTTGAATCAGCAGAAGGAGCAGAGGCAGCTGTAGATGCATCGCCCCTGAGTATCCTTGGTCATTTTGTCTACGCAGAATTATATAGAGGTGTACCACCGACATCAGACGAAGAAATTCCAGTAGGTGGCTCGAAATCTGGAGCACGAACGATCGGATCAGCAGGAGGCCAGAATGGTAGATTGGGTTCGGCACGACGACCATCCTCTTCCTCTACCATACCAAGATCATTTGCAACACCATCTATGTCGCAAATTGGTCGCGGCTCCAACATCTCACCAACATCATCACACACCTCTTCTCGTACGCTCGATACTGAAACGCTTTCCACAGAAACTGGCACTGCTTCCTCGGGGACTATAACTGGGCACCCAGCTTCGTCCTTCCAAATTCAAGAGCCCACACAACAAATGACCTGCCGCTACATCGAAACGGCGAAGAGAGTAAAGCCGTTACCAGCAGAGCAGGCATTGTTGCCACAAAAGAGTGCCTGGCAAAGAGTTGCGGCGCAAATACCGTTCTTGAGCTGGTTTAGCGGAGATGTTATTGGGACTACAGTACCACGAGACGTCAACGGGGACTTTGACTGGAAGGGTGCGGGTCTGTACTGGAAGATTATTTACTACCTAGACCTATTGACTGGATGGTTCGATGTGATTCATCAAGATAAGGAGGACTGAGGAGGCGCTCAGTTGAGGCTTACGAATATTCGTTGTACCAAAAGGGCACCGGAAAGAAAAAGTTGCGAAGAATGCTTGTTCAAGTAGGATGGCATGGAAGAGAAAAAATTACGAATAATGCTTTGTAAAAGCAAGATGGATATGGAGAAGAAAAGATGAAGATAATGAGAGAATGGTATACCCATCGTCCTGGGTGGCAGTTTCGAGCCTGGCGTTGACTGGCAAGTCGGGCATTGGAGTTTCATACTGTTAATTTAAGCATGAAGAGCACGCAATTATCGCTCTTTCAAAAGCTTAGAGGTACACAAACCGCAGCCTCTAAATATATCTAAATATAGAATTTCGAAACCGCAGACACCGCCAGAACTGTTCTCTAGATGCGCCTTGTTTCGGAGGTGTTCATTCGTTTATTCTCATCAATCCATCGCAGTCTAGAAATCTACGTTTTATGAGCCCAATGCCATCTGCACCGATCAGGCCTTTTTCTTCTCTCACCCAATCGGCATTTTCTTGCTCATTTTCACAATGTACCATCCAGCTACCATGGCAATCACAGCCCCAAGAAGCAGCACTGCCATGGTATAACCTCCCATCAAAGATGCCCCGTTCGACCCATCTAGTCACAGACTAGGCTGCTGTCCCTCCTGCGGCGGAATCCTCTCCATAAGATACCTCTCCACATCATCAATCTCCTCCGGATCCGCACTATGTTCCAACCCCCTATAAAACTTCAAATTAACATTCCACCCCTCGCTCTTTAACACCTCCGCCGTCTTCCTCCCCCAAGCCGGCAAGACCAAAGGATCAGAATCTCCATGACCCATAAATATCGGCGTATCCTTATTCGGGTTATCCTTTGGCAGATAATCCTTAATCTTGTTGTGTAAGAGAAGATAGCAGGAGAGACCGAATATTCCTCCCAGTTTTTGGGGTGAGGTTATGCCGGTGAAGATGGACATTGCGCCGCCTTGGGAGAAGCCGCCGAGGACGATGCGGTTTGAGGGGATGCCGGCGTCGATTTCGGACTTTATTAGGCCTTGGAGGACATTTTGGGAGCGGATTATGCCGACTTCGTCTTGGCCGTCTTGGAGGTCGTCGAATGAGGTCTTTTTGGCACCAGACGGTTAGATGTGTGTGAATTGGTGGAGTGGGTGGGAGGGATTGGAGGGGTCAATGTGAAAGGGAGATGTACAGAGGAACGGGGACGTACGATGTCGTACCAGCCGGGCATATGTGTGCCGAAGTTGACGGTAATAGGGATGTTGGGCGCATTGGGGAAGATGAATTTCACTTCTTGGAACTTTTGACGGCGGCGCCAGTTTTGTGCGAGGGAGATCCAACCTGTGGTGGACAATTGTTAGCTTTTGCGTGTCATAGAACTCAAAGTAACACAGATGTAACTCGAGTCTGTGTCATATGCCGGGAATGACATTCGTGCGAACGTACCTGCACCACTGTCACCAAGACCGTGAGCCATTATAACTGTCGCAGTATGCTTAGTGACCGCGGGGACAACGAGAGGAGGAGCCATGTTTGTGGCGGTCGTGAATCACAATCTAGGATACCAGGAAGGACAGAGAAGGTGATTGGGATAATTTGCCTCTCGGAATGTCGTGCTGCGAATAAAGGAAGATATGATACTCAAGGAGGGACGTTGAAGAATACAGAAGCGGGTTCGGCCTCGGGTCGCATAGCGGGAACTTCAAGTTTAGGGGCAGGGGTCTTCCGATAAGCCTTATCTTAGCTCGGGGCTTGTTTACGAAGCTGTCAGGAGACAACCGCTATCAATCACAAGCCCACGCGTCCTGAACAAGAGATCAAATGTCTCATCCGTAATCTTGCTAGTACTACCTTTTGATCTTCACTTCTTGGAATAACCTCAAAGATTCAAACCTCGCTCTTGCACATTTTCTGGACCCTCGCAGTCTGCAACTGAAGCCTCAGAGCATTCGCCATGGCAACCACGTCGAATTCTCGCCCACCATCACCAAGTGCTCTTCCACCTATTCCCGGATCGCCAACTTATTCTTATGCCTCGACCTCTCAACCAATACCCTCAACATTCAACCTTCCTCTTCCTCCGCCCCCAATAGCCTCCCACAGCGTCCTTACCAAAACCGACCTCGAAGCTTCACAACAAGCTTACTCCGATCTCCTCAGCTCAGCGAAAGCATACCGTCTTGCTCTCGCAACCCTCTCCTCTTCGGCCTCGACGTTTGGAAGTGCACTAGAAGCATGCGCAAGGTTAAAGGAAGCTCGGTCGCCGAGCATAAACTTAAGTGCTGGAAGCATGTCGAATTCATTCTCAGCACAAGGAGGAGGGGTGAACTGCACGGCGGATAATTTACTTGCTGCAAGTGGCGTACACCAGTTGATCGCAAACCACCAACAAATTCTCTCAGAAACGGTGTATCGAAGTTTTGAAGTCCCACTGCTGAGCGAGCTAGATCAGTGGAGGAGGAGGATGGAGGAGGAGGAAGAAAGATATCAGAAAGAAGCAAAGAGTATGAGTCGGGAGATCCGGAAAATGGAAAAGGAGGGACTGAAATTGCATTCGAAACGGAGAAGGGATGTCTCGGCTTTTAGGGAACATCTTGTGCGACTTACACAGAAATTGGATGGGTTGACGAGTTTACATGGTGGACATGCTAGAGGGTTGTTACGGGAAGGGCAGGAAATGAGCTTGGGTATCGTGGAGTGCTCTGCTGGATTGGTGCGAGCGGAGGTCGACATATTCGAAGCACTTGCAAGAAAAGGGTGGAGTGGTGGCGGGCTGGATGAACTGTTGGAAAGAGGAAGGGATCTTTTCGCCAATGAAGGAGATATGGGTGATGCTCATGCGCATAGCAACTCGAAGATTTTCTCGATTCTACCGAATAAGTCGATACTAGCAGATTCGAATCAGGATAACAGTAGTCTTGGAGTGAGGTCGAATCACAATCGAAGTGACAGCTTACTAGTCGAGGGCCATGGCCCTTACCAGAGTCTTGCGGGTGCGGTATCAACAGGTAAGGATACAGATGTTATGAGTATGCTGTCCGAAGGAGGCAATGCCAGAGATACAACGACTGGAATTTTGAATCGATCAAGAGGTGTGAGACCTTTTTCACCACCACCTAATATGGAGCGAGTCACCAATTATGACCCTTTGGAATTGCCAAGACCGCAGGCCAAAGACCTACAAATTCACGACGAAGCTGGTATTGGGTCAGTAGTAGAAGATGATGATAGGCCCACAATCGAAGCAGACGAGGGTGTTAAAAGCCCAGAGACAGAATTCAACACACCAAAAGGAGAGGAGCCGACGAGCCCAAGGACAATACGGACATTTTCTCCGCCCCAGAGTGATGTAGGATTTCCAGGAAGTGGAAGCACAGCAGTACCAGAACGAAGGATAGTGAGCGATACGGGACCAGGAGAAAATGGGAAAGAGCGGAGATGGAGTGTCACGGATGACGGGATCGCGTCTGATTAATCTAAATACCCAGAAGGAGAGATCGAGTTAGGAATGTATCAGACAGCGTTGAAGCGCTGCGTTGCATTGGTTTGTAATTGTATACCCATTTTGTTTTGTTCATTCATTAGCTTATGAATGGACGTTGGCGGAAAGGTCGTGGGACGAGGTTTGAATTGATGTTTATAGATTCTTGGGACGTGTTTTGCTGCACACTTAGGAGCATGGTGGGGTCGATAGGTTTATAGAAAGGACCAATGGATGAGTTATACAGTATGGCAATAGCTTACCTGCTCTTTTCTTTGCGTGGTCTTTGACCAATTGTTCGTCATATTTGACTTCGTCAAGTTTGAATGCCACTTGAGGTATTTGAAATCGATTCTTTTCTACTAAGACCGTTAGTATTCTGTTATCATTTTCTACTTGCCCGGAAACAAGTAATTCGGCACACGGGCCACGCCCCAATATATATCAAGAGCGCTAACAATTGATGATTGCAGGTTTGAGACTTTGTAAAATTGCAAATGGAACCGTCACATGGATTCCTAATCATTTCCAATATTAAGATACCCCACGACGCCACAAGTTCTACCACCTATACTTTACAGGCTTGCTCGGTTCTTGCGCACCTCCATACAACTCCGAAGGCATCCCAGACGGATGCGATATCCCTCCCTGTGACGATACAACTGTTGAACCACCCCCACCCCCATCACTACTCACTATTTCCTTCACTTCACTTGGACTTTTTTCAACAGCTGCCATCTCATTCATTTTCGCACCTCTCTGTCTTTTCCGCCGCTTCATCAGAAACAAAAGCAGGAAAGCAACAGCGACCAAAACAACAACTCCAACGCCAACGCCAACGCCCACTCCCACCTTCGCTCCATTCCCCAGCCCCTTCTTCTTCGTTTCATCACCAATAAAACTACTCGTCGTTTGCGAGTCCCCTATAGGCGATGGCCCACTCACTGTTGGCACTAGCCTCGTACCAGTACTCGTCATCGACGTCGGCGTCGGCATCGCAACAACCTTCTCATCAAACACAAACCCCGCGACTCCTAGACCACGAAGATGGGAGGCTGAGGCCATGGTCGTGGTACTGAAGACAGCTTGGGTGGTTATCTTGGGGTGCGCGGGGACGTAGGTGAGTTTATCTGGAGCCATGGAGGGGTTGCGCATCGCGAAGGTGAGGATCTGGGAGAGGGAGATGGGGGAGGTGCAGACGTTGGAGGGGAGGAGTGTATATGAACTTCGGGGTGTCAGTGTTTGATCAACTGACTCGGCGCAAAGTGGATATTGAAGTATTGAGGGATACACACCTAGGACAACACTCCACCCACGTACTCCCCTCCCCCACCCTCCTTGTCGCCATCGTCACATACGCATCGGGACAAACCAGCGGCCCTGCACTCCAAACCGTACTCGCCCCCCCGGCTTGGAACATCCTACTCAACCAACTCGTCGTTATCCCATCCGGCTGACATTTCACATCCGTATTCACAATTTGTCCATAAGGGACATCGAAAACCCAACCTTGACTATTTGTCGTCATGCCTTGAAGCGCCCAGATGTGGCTACTGCACCCGCTCTGTAGCGGGTGACTTGGAATCGGTATCCAGGACGTTACTACGTTTGACGTCGTCTCTGGGGGCCGGGTGGTCGTTGGGTTTGGAGTTGTCATTATTAGGCGTTGATGGGGGAGTTTGCGGGCGATTCGAGGTATTCTGAGATGAAAGGGTAGAAATCATCGACGACAATTGAGATACGTATTTTTTTGTGTCTTCTGACATCGTGAAGAGAGAGAGGAAAACGTTGCATGGTGGATAGTTAGGATTTTGCCAAAGTTTTAATCCAACAACACTATCTTACTGCATTGAAAGCTTAGGTAAGGAGGTCTTGATGACCACGATTGTTCAATAGGGTTGCTCGTAAAATAAGCTCAAACGAGAGCCAAGGATTGCAGCCTTACAGGAACGAGATTTTTGACGTACTTGATATTTTGCGGTTGCCTTCATAAATCCTTCAAGGAGTAAGTGAAACGAGAAAAATGTTTAGCGAAAATGGTAAGGCCTCTTTCCCTTTTGACTTTGCAGTCTATGTCAAGTTTCATTAGCTGCTGAACTCAGCTGCTTCTGAAAGTTGGGCTGAGGCACTCGCCTGTAACCTTGAGATATTCTAAGCAACTTCACAGTGCTAATTGAAGAATTGATTGGAATTCTAGGCTGTGAACCAATGCTTCAGACTAACAAATAGATCGACAATACTTCCGTCCAAACAACTCCGTGCCAAACCACACTTGTGGTACTCGAGTCCAATAGCGTTCTAGCTTCATTGAACAATATGTAGCAAATTTGAGCTTGAATAATTTTAAAAAGGGGTGGAGGTCCTTGCTTGCGGCCTACATATTCCAGTACTTGAATTGAGACCATTGCACGAAAAAAAACCCCTTTCTTCTTCATGTTTTCACCTGTGGGGATACACTTTTTGATCCTGATGTCGATTCCTTTTATCGTGGATTTGCACATGAAGTAAGCCGTCCAGCCATTATGTTCGTACCACTCTTGCATTGATCGACTATCGTTCGTTCAAGATCAAGATCCGCAAAAAGCCCAAACGCTCATTTCCATGCGTGACCCATCCATCCCACAACAGCAGCAAAACCAGCAAAGCAAAATCCGACCCTAGACTACTCTACTTTGTTCGTGCCTGGACCTTCATTTGCGCACCCTTCGCACCCTGCTTGCTTGTCACTCTTCCGGTTTGTCCCTTGGCAGCACTGGCAGCACTCTTTGCCTTCTCAGCCTTCTTCGCGGATTGTGCAGCAGCACGCTTCTCCTTTCCTGCCTTGATTGCTTCAGCGCGGGCGGCGGATCGTGCCTCGGGTCGCATGCTTCGGCGTTCCTTGATGACATCGAGAGAAGCACCAACGATGGCTCTTTGCGACTTGACGGTACGGCGGGATCGCTTCTTTGCTACTTCCTGTTCATTTCATACAACGGTCAGCGACTGTCCCTCCTTGAATTCTTCCAACAGCATTTCTGCCGGGTTCTGAACAGAGTCTTGGAGTTCCATACCTCAGAGATACCCTTCTTGTGTTGTCTTCGGAAAAGGACGGTCCATGCGATACGACGGGGGTTCTTGCGCTGGAGGAAAAGGGATTCGGTCTTGCCATTTTGGAAGCGGAAGATCTTGCTGTCACCACGGACGTAGAGCTTGCCCTGTAAATCAATCCATCAGCATTTCTCCTTCAAAAATTACATCGTGATCCCTCCAATTCCAGTATGTCCTCCAGAATCCGCATTCTCCTCATCTTCCAAGTCGATTGTCGTCGCAATTCGCCCCTTCGAGTGTTCTTCCCGCAGGAACTTGGAGGATATTCGGGGCAATTCATACCTTTCCAGGGTAGATCTTCTCGCCGGAGAAGGTATCGTCGTAGGTACGCATTTTGGTGATGTGCCGACGACTGTGGTTAGTTGGTGAGAATTGGGCGTTGAATTGTCGTTGTTCGTCGTCACATTCAAAAGTCGCGAATTTCCAGTGTGGGAGGCGCTAAGGACTCGCTTGAGACGCTTCTTCAAGACTAGCGTACCCTAAGATGATCTCTGCAGGTGCCTCTTCACTTTCAGCCTCATCAAAGACGACGCCAATGCCAAAAAACATGCCATCGTGTACAGCAGTGCCTCCAACAAAGAAGTCTGACATCACTAATTTATGTTGCCGTTTGGTCCATCGATCTTCTTGTCAACACGGAGCATATTGACCTTGAGCCCCAGTCACGTGATATGCAACCCTCGAACTTACAGCACCACGTTCAGACGCAGTACTTCGGTCAGCTCTCAAGCAAGACAAAGCATACAATCCTCAGTACCGAGAATGACGAAAGTCACGATGATTCCCTTACCAGCAGATCCTGATTCTGTTTCGCCATTGATAGAGGTAACCGGCGACGCCTGGACACCCCTCTTCAGGCACGAGTGCACATTTCCACCAGAGATATTCAGACAGGTTATGCTGAATTTGATACGGAATCCGAATATCAACACCAACCATCTTTTCCGAGCAGATATCTCTCTTGATTGCCCATTCGGCGATGAATACGAACGATCCAGCGCGCTGATTCTTCCATGGATTACCCATTTCCAGAATTTCGAAGTGAAAACCGTCATGGTCCGAACCATGATCCCAAGAAATATTGTTGTCGACAAACCGCTCAACCAGACTTGCTTATTCTACGAGCGAATTGAGGAATCTGGTGAAGTTTGGTCTCTTGTATCATATCTACCACATATATCTTCCGCTGAAGCGTCACCATTTTACCATCCAGCTGTTCGTGGTATCGGCTTCTTACACAACTATAATTCGGAAACCAAAAAGGGTGCCGTGTCTATTCATTATGCATTCTTCGACTCTGAGCCACGCTCGGAAAAGCTCGAAAGAACTGCTCAACATCTACTTGCTGTTCTGCATAAGCATGGCCAGGGGAGTGCTGCTGGATATGTTAAGAGAGTACAGCATGATGTTGTCCTACCACAAGCGACAGTGCAAAATACTTATGCCAGACTGAAGGCAAAGTACGGAAAGATTTTATGTCAGGGGTGGGTTGAATCTACAGATCCTACGAAGCACGTCTTTGAAGACCTAGGCATTGCTGCATTCTTAATCGAGTTGTGGAAGGAGATGTACGGAGAAGAAAAATTCCCTGGATTCGTCGACATTGGTTGCGGAAACGGGTTACTTGTTCACTTACTGGTCAGTGAAGGATATTCGGGGTGGGGCTTTGATGCACGGAGGAGGAAGTCATGGGCAACATGGAATCCGGAGGCACAAGAAGGGTTGAAGGAATTGCTCTTGATTCCGGCTGTGGTACAAAACGCTCGCGACACAAAAGATGCCCCAGCCACCAAGTCTAACGCTGACGACACAACCAGCGATCAAGGACATACACGAAATGAAGAGGAAATACAAAACAAGATACATAATGGGGTCCTCCCAGAGGGTACATTTATCATTTCCAACCATGCTGACGAGTTAACACCATGGACGCCAATTCTTGCCAACATGTCCAAATCCCCCTTCATGATGATACCATGCTGCAGCCACAACCTGACTGGTGCCAAATTCCGAGCACCTCCAGTCAAGAAAGCCGATATTCCAAGCTCTGCATTCGCATCGTTATGTGCGTGGGTGTCGAATATTGCCAGTGATTGTGGATGGGAAGTCGAGAAAGAAATGTTGCGGATACCCAGTACAAGGAATACAGCGCTGATCGGCAGGCGAAGAAATGTCGATTTCGAGGATGTCCAGGTCGGCGACGTGATCCAGAAGTACGGTGGCGCTGACGGGTTTGAGACAAATACGTTGAAACTTCTTTCGGGGACATTGAGAGGACATTGAGTTGGGGCAAGCTCTCGGTACAGTGCTTCTGCTAGGTCTCTTCATGGAGTAGACGCTGGTGATTCGTCGTCTTTTGTGAGAATCCTGACTTGTTCCTCTCTCCATTCTAGCTGGTCTGACAGAAATTCGATATTTTCTCTGTCTCGCTCAATTATGTCTTCACGCATTTGGATCTCTTGTTCGTGCGCGTCAACCATAGCGTCGACGTATTCTTGATCTCTTTCATGCAAATCTTGGTGATGTGCAATTTGACGATTTGCGCTTGCGAGTTGACCATGCGTGGTCTGGAGCTGCTCATTTGCGGCTTGGAGATGAACATTTGAGGCCTGCAGCTGACGGTCTGCGGCTTGGAGTTTACACGAGAGAATCGTGATATGCTCGTCGAGTTGATCCTCCATATTATAGTTGCGATGAAACATTGGTCTTTCTGAGGTGGGCTGGGTTGGAGCGGATTGCGTTAAAGCAGGTTGTCTCACAGCGAGATCTTCGTGTGGGGAAAGGCTGTCGGCTTCCTTCTCGGCGAGCTTTTGCTTTTCTTTCCAGTACTGCTTTCTGACTCTGCTGTAGGCGAGGCGTTCCTTCAGGTCTTGAATCTTGTTGTCCAAAGAGTCTATGCTTTCCGTCAAGGACTGAATTCTTGCTTCCTTTGAGGTGAGATCTTCCTTCAAGTATTTGATTGTGTTGTTGTTATTGTTCTCTGAGATGATGAGGAATATTTTCTGGTTGGTGAGCTGGTTTAATCTGTTGACGTTCGCCTCGGCTTGCTTGCCCATTGTTTCAACTTGGTTTTTGAGGTCACCGTTGGCTTGTTGCAGATCTCGGATCGTAGCATCCTTAGCGAGCTCTTGCTGCTTTTTGACAGAAGCGATGAAGTGACTTGGAGTTCGTCGCCAAAAGGCGGACGTCGTTGACTTCTTTTTGAATCCCTGACGCGAAAGAGGGTTATAAGCCCTGCTTCTTTGCCGTTTGGAGATTCGAAATCGCATTCCTGACATCTTGATGTGTCTGGAGGAAGTGCTCGAGATCTTGAATGGGGTTGTATCTGTTTTGGTCAGCGAAAATCTAATTGGCTCAGTGGCTGTCAGACTAAATCTACTCACAGGAGAAAAGTGGTTGTTATCGAGTTGTACTTAGGGGGTTGTCTCCTTTGTAGAGTTGTTGGATCACCAAGAATCAGTGGGGAAAAAAGACAGTGGCCAAAGGAGTTTTATCGAAGCACAAAGTGTGCTAGTGAATCAATCGGTACAAGACCAGAGGATCTTTCGAGAGAGCGTGTATTGTGGTATGATTGAGAGTATTGAGTTGCTTGACAAGGAAGCAGAAATTATCCGGGCCAAGGGCTTTCTTTTATAAATTTGATGGGTGGGCTCATGGAAGTTTCAATTGCCATTGCGCGCGCTACTATCCATCAGACTGACGTGAGTTTGGCTCGAGTTGAACCATTTTCAGCAAAGTGTAAATGCAAATCGATTCTCAAGACCTAGTCTTTGTCTTTTATTTCACCACACTATTCAAGCTTCGGGTCCAAAATTTGTTGGACCTACTCTAGTAGAGTATTTGGCCAATAATGAGTTTGGCGTCTCCTACGACTAGTACGTGGGGCAATAATTTACCAGGTATCGCTTTTACAATATGACATTTTGTAAAGCGTGGACACACAATTGTCTGCCAAACTCTTGTTGGCTTCGCAGCTTGTGACTCTGAACCTATTTTAGAGGAATCATAATGCATTTTTAGTCCAGTCCAAAAGGTAACGTCCATCGGCGAATCTTATTTCCTTCTCCGTGCTTCCGCGACCTGAAGTTCACGATCCCGCCAAGCGCGACCCACCAACCTCGAACATCAAAGAAGAAATTCCCATCCTGCTAATGCAGAACGTTTTCGTGATGCTCAAGGGCTTGAGGTTTTGTTGCACTTCGAGTCGGGTGCAATCGGAGGCTAAATGATGACCATGTGCGGAGATATTTCAGATATTGCGGTGAAGGTGTAGGGCTGCAGATCTACCAAGAGTTGCACGATTCATGTTACTGGTTTTCTTGGCATCTTTTGCAGCACGCTTCAATGTACATTTATTTTAACGACATGTTCGCCAGCGGGATGCATCGCATATATGAAACAATCAAATTGCTCTCCGTGAGACGTTCGACATTCTACTAGAAACCATTAGCGCTGAAGTGTCAGGAGCAGTCAACAACCAAGTGGGGCGAAGCCTAGCTGTCACTACTAGTCCAAGCTACCATTACTTTGACATATTGCCTCTTTAATATCTTTGTTTCAATTTCTAGAGATATCGTAACTATGAGAATGATGCTGGATGATGCAAAGTATTTGAATATAGAGTCTCCTTTATTTAACTTAATCAATTTTCCTATGTAGTTTGATGAAAGTGCACATACCAAGCTTTTGCGGGTACCTGAATCTAGTTTGGGCTTCGGAAAAGGTCCCGCTGCGCCGGGGCAAGTCCACGTGGTACCATCCTTAGTCTCGGCATTGAATATCAGGCACACTGTTAGAATTCCACATACAATTCCCAGACGCTTGATCAATTCATTCTGCACTTCAATAATACAAATAGTTGTGTAAAATCATGTTGCTCCCTCCATGGCTTGTAATAAGTTCAAATCATCTCCTAGGAAGCAGAACTTGGTGGGAGTGCTTTGAGCTCGTACAAAACAGTATGAGCGAGAATTCAGAACCAACACGCTTCCATTGCCTTCCAGCGCTAGATATAGCCCTAGCATATTAGCAACAGATCTCTAAATTCGAGGGCGTCATTATTCAAGAAATCTTGCCATTGACACTTATGACCTGTCCAAAATCTAAGAACACTGCTAGTAGTCCTAGCTTCCCCTCTCCCATCGCGAAATCCCGTTAGGCACCTCTGATTTCCCAGTCCACATTCGAATGTTGCTCTTCCTGCTGTCATTATCCACGATAACGCTGAGTCCTTCCCCTTCTTGGGCTCGCTTGTCCCATACTACCAACGTTCACCATCATGTAGACCAGTTCACATCGTAATAATGTCGCGAGAATGCTCTAAACCCGTACCTTTACTGTTTGAGAATAGCCTCAGTGCTTTCAGGGCTTTCAGGTATAAAGTTTACATGTCTTGCTCACAAACTTTTCTCTTTTCTCTCCAAGAACCAACACATTGACCAGAGAAATTCGTCTTCTTTGATTGAAAGTCACTCGCTCATTATGGATCCAACTTCTTCTCAGAGCCAAACCTGGGATCCCAGCCAATCCACGGGCTCAGCCGAGCTTGTCCTCTACCAACCCCAACCTGAGTGCATCGCCCACCTCAAGCCAGAAGAGCTTGCGCACTTCGACGCTTATGATTTTGCTGCCGCAGCCAACTACGATCCACAAGCAAATCTTGACCGTGGCATGCCAATTCAATTCATCAACAGCAAAGCCTACCACAGATCCAGGGGTATGCCATGGATTTTGGCCAATGCCGACCCTAGCAAGAGATGGGGGGTCGACATGTACAACAACCGCAATCTTTACGTCGTCGATCCTTTCACTCGAACCCTCCCAGAAGGTATCTCGCCACTTACGCTTTATGATAGAAATGCCCGTTGGGGACACTGGCTGCCTATTCAGAGAGATGCTCTTGCTGAAGCCCCTTCATTCATGGCAGCTTTCACTGCAGTCCCTTCATTCAACCCTGAGGCACTGGCTTTTGATTATCTGGCAGCACCCGTCGACCCTCCTGCCGCTGTTGCATATTCCGATGACGGAGAGGAGACCGTTCGTGGCGGTGCTGCTCCGGAAGGTCCCCTTGCCCAACAACCCTCTATCAATGCCGACAATTGCTCTTTCGCCGTAGCATTTTCTACCGATGAAGATGCGAGTCCTTGTTCTGATGCTCCTCCGGAAGTATCTCTTACCCAAGAAACCACTCCCGGAGTTGACAATGCCTCTCTCGCTGTGGCATATTCTGCCAACGGAGATGCCACCCCTCGCGCCGACGCTCCTCCGGAAGAGTTCCTTACCCAAGAAGCCTCTGCCGAAGTCGAGATTCCCTCTCTCGCTGTAGAAGCATCTGGCTCCTCTGCATCGCCCAGCGACAGTGAGGGACCCCTCACGCCACCTCCCGTTTCCGAGGATCCTTTCCTCGCCTTTCTTGCCAACGATCCATTTTTTAAGAAGTGGAGTGTGAGAAGGCGCCCTGAATCCAGTAAAAGAATATATAAAATTTGGGCGTCTTGGGCAATGAAGGAGACACCTAATGGCAATTGGGAGTTTTTAGATCAACCCAACACCGGCGTGTACTGAAACGTGTATGTATATAAACGACTAAAAAACTTTAAAATTAATCTTCTCGCTGTGACTATTCCTTCCTGCTTTGCTGTGACTTTTAATTTTGTGCGAACATCCGATGTGGACTAAATGTCTCCTTCCCTCTTCGCGCTGACGCGCCATCATTTTCGTCACTTCCTTCCGGATTTAATTGGGCGATGAGATTCTGTGTCACTCTGGCGAATTCTAACATCTCTCTGATCGCAGCCATGATTCTTTCTGTGGTGATCAATGTCCGGACTTCCTTTGTTCTTCATCTATGAAGAACCACGACTCAGCTGCAGGGCTCTTCAACTTCTCCTCTACGCCACGCTACACCCACCAACTCCAAACCGGGGTTTTGCCGCTATCACGATCAAGATGCTGTAGTCAATGGATTTCAAAAAAGAAATTCTATTGGGTTATCTCCGAGATTCCCTTCTGAGTTGTTTTTATTATGCTAACTCATCGACTCAAAACAGGATTCCTCGCACTTCCTCCTATGCAAAATCCATCGCTCTGCAAAACTCCGTCCACAACGAACTCCAAGCAGTATATACCGATTCCGTCGAAACATACAATCCACCAATTCCACCTTGCACAATACTATTTACAAGCGCAACCTGCTCCGCTGCCGATCCTAGAAATCCATACATGATGAACAAACTCCTCGCTCTATTTGCTGGTGCAATCCATCCAATAGTGTTATTCGAATAACGTGCGACGCTGTTCTCATAAGCAACGACATAATCCGCCAAGTTATACCACTCCGATGGCACCACTCTTCCGGGATTAAACACAACTAGATCATTTCCTGCCCCAAGATTCGTACGCGCGAAAGTAGTAATGTTCGTCATATACTCTAATGTTGTCGAATTATAGTCATATACTGTCTCATCGAAGAATACACCGGACATATGGAAGTCACTTCCCCATGTTATCTGCTTTTTCCAATTTGCGCAGACCATTATGTCGGCTTCCACATCGGCGATTGGGCGGAATGTATACTCGGTGTGGACGTAACACAATGGTACAGCATTTGGGTAGCTGTGCAAAGTATTGATGGCGGTGATGTAGTATACATCCGGAGTTGCATCAGTTCCATTTGACCAATTGTTAAAAGTGTTGACAACAACCTGGAATTTCAAAGTTGGATTCTTGGCAAGACTGGTATATAATGGTTCCCATGCTGTATATGAAGGGTAGATGTATAACGGAACAATGACGGTGGCTGAAGGAGTAGTGGTCGTTACTGGTGGTTCTGAGGATGTTGTACTTGTTGAAGTTGTGGTGGTTGATGTTGACCAACTCGTTGTGGAAGTACTTGTACTTGAGCTTGTAGAAGTGGAGGGAAACGTCGAAGTTGATGTTGTGGTTTGCTTGCTTGTGGAAGTTTTGCTTGTGGAGGTCTTGCTTGAGGTTTTCTTCGACGTGGAGGTCGTCGGTTTCTTTGTAGTGGTAGAGAATTTCGAAGTCGAAGTACTCTTTTTTGTTGTTGAAGTAATCTTGGTCGTACTGGTTTTCGATGTTGACTTCTTGGAGGTTGTAGCTGCAGACACCGCCAAGATCAACCATGCAAGACTGATTAATCTTAAGACAAGCATATTGAAATCCAGATCCCCGGAAGAGATCTTGGTAACGCGGAGTAATGCTTAGGTGGATCCACAATCAATTCGGAAAATATGTACCGATAACCAAGTCCCAAACATATTGACTGCTTCCCATTGAGATCTTCGTCGAATCTTTCTACATTGGGGATAGATCTTATAAGCAAAACGATGAGATCGGAACGTTACATAGGTGAGGTGAGGACAGCTTAAAGAAGACGTGTTAGAGTAATCAACCTTTTCTCGCTTCAAGTGGCTAAATAAAATTGTCCTGTCAGGATACCGATCGCAACATTGATGTTCCATTGTTACACGCGTCTAATAAATCGAGTACTTTAGGCTTATTGTACGATGATAGATTGCACTCGCAAGTAAAAGAATACTTAAGTTCCGTGAAGTTGCTCTCTGTTCATCTGATTTTAGAGTCTCAATTGGATGGCAATCTGGATGGCAAGATTGCCAGTAGTTGCTCATTTCTCCAATTTTGTCTAAGAAAGACCCCAATGAAAAGGAGAGGCATAGGAGCCCAAACTACAACACTGTATACCTTCTCAGGGAATGAAAGCATCATACTTTTGAGACGGCCAGATAATCTTTCGGAAGTCTTCCCGGTTGGCGGAGAACAAAACTCAAGGCACAGCTGGACTTGCAAGTTTGGAGAAAATCAAACATTTTCAATACATTGGAAAGGAACCTCTTTCACGACATGTTCACTTGAACTCCTTCGATTGGTATTTGGTCCGGTTTATGTAGCATTAAAATTATGAGAAAGGTTCAGGCTATGGATCTTGCCCTCGAGCCTTGGTGCACTGTAGCCGTTTAGGCTGAAAGCCTTCCGAACACACCTTACTACTCTGTGAATCACGCGAAAACACTTCGATTTTTCAAGGCAGCAACGAACTCTGAAAAGTTACCAAGCACTGGTATCTTTCGGGAGCGCACGATAGATGTTTTGTGAGGCACAATTTTGTGCCTCTTACGCCGAAATGTGATGTTTTAAAAAATGTTGGGTCGCAAATCTGGAGAAAGGCTGATTGGAAACTGTGGGGTTCATCCGCCAAGATCAATTGAGCATGGAAAAAAGAATATTGGTAACGTCCTCAAAGCTACCACGAATTTCTTCCGGAGCTTCTACTTCTTCGGCCCAGACGAGCCGCAATTGCATGTTTGTCGAGACTAGGACTTCTTGATTCGCATTCCAAGACAATCCTCACCCCGCTCCTAAGTAAATCCAGAGTTGAGACCCCTGCAACCATTCAAGAATACGACCAAAAAGTACATCCTATGCGGTTCATCCCGAAAGGCTAAATCCAAATGGTACCCTGATACTTGGGAACTTCAATCCATTCTTAGATGGGGGTCTGTAAGTGGTGCCAAGATACAAATGCTCCTCGGAAGAAGTTCCGAGATCGCTGTCAATGTACCAATTCGATCAGAATGGCTGCTTCTGCATCAGCCTCTTAATTTATGATTAAGAAAATCAGTCCAGAAGAATGGTAAGGTATTGCATGGGATGATTCCTGCTGCCTGGATTTCATCTAATAAATAAAATAATAACTGCAAAGTTATTTGCGAGGTTTGCAGCTGCAGTCAATCTTTTCCGTTCCCAGAGATCTACTCCTACGATGCATCTGATTAATTTTATATTGGCTTTAGCGATTGCCGTGAGCAGCATCGTGGTAAATTATCTTCCAAATTGATTTTTCAATGGACTAATATCTCTTCAGACAGCCGATACAATTACAATCATCCGAACTATTTCTGGCACCGTGATTGTCAACCCTCCCACAAGCACCGAAACCACCACATCAAAAGTCACCTCAGTGACAAAGCCAACCACCTCCACAAGCACCGAAACCACCACATCAAAAGTCACCTCAGTGACAACGCCAACCACCTCCACAAGCACTGAAACCACCACATCAAAAGTCACCTCAGTGACAACGCCAACCACTTCCACAACGAAGAAAATCACGACCACCAGCACGAGTAAACCTAATCCAACCACGATTCCTACCACAGTAGTTGTACCTGTTACGGAAACGATATACACGACGATTTTTACGACGATTTACACGACTTCAAGTGTGGTGCAGCCTCCAAGCACAAAACCATCGACTACGCAGACGAAACCTACGACGACTGCGCCACCTGATCCCAATTTGACGAAGTGTCCTGTGCCGAAATATTATCAATGTGGTGGTGCGATTTGGAAGGGTTGCACGACATGTGAGAAGGGGACTGTGTGTACGAGCCAAAATGGTAATTCTCATTCTGCCTTGCGATCTGATATTTACAGATGAAAAAGAATTTGAAAATTAACTTCAGTGTAGAATTTTATTATCAGTGTGTTGAGACGGGAGCAGCGGTCGTAGCTGCAGCTGAGGCTACAGCTGTAGTTGAAAGAATGGTGACTGTTTTTATGTAGTGAGGCGAAATGAGGAAATGATATATCATTCACGTTAAACGCTTAATACGGAAATGCTTAGTGAAACTTCAAGAAATGCACTGAAAATGCTTGAAAGAAATATTCTCTAATAACAGACAATTGACTTTACTGAATTCGAATTTAATCCAAAGTATGCAAATTCTCTCCATCCCAAATTTGCTAATGTAAAATCGTTAAACTGCCACGTACTAGCTAAACATGTGAGAGATCATTTGAAATTTAAGCTTTGGACGAGAAAAGGCAAAGGATATCGATTTCCTGAAGAATAATCGGTGATGGAAGGAGAAGGATTTGGACGTAAATAATAGTAGGAGGCCGAAAGAACCCAATTGAGTTTCAATGTATGTAGGACGCGTATGCAGATATTTTTGATTGATCGAGCAAGATTAGGAGTATTAAAGACAATAGAATCTTCGGACTAAGTTTCCTCGACTCTTTTGGCCCAAAGTGATAAAATAGGCGCACTCATCCAAACCTTAAGACAAAAACAAATTTGTTTAATAAAGAAGATTTTCTCAAAATTAGTCCGTATGACCTCTAAATAAGTGAATAAGAATGCAAAAAACGTGCTCTATGCGATCTTTCGACCGGGAGTGATTAAAGGTGTGCGCCCTTTAATTGCTTGAGGATTAAGACTAGCCCAGCCGACAGACGAGAGAATCTTCGGATTGTGCACACTCAAGTCTTGAAGCTAGAAGTCGTTCACATGCTAAGGGATAGAATATTTGGAAGTTGGAAGGGCAAGGAGACTAGGAAGGGAGCAAGCACATGGAAGAATGCACAAAGGGAAGCATGGACGCATGGGGAGGGCGAGAGATAGTGGTAGTGACGCATGTGGTCGGTGAAGTGTGCATAAAGTGTTTCTTCTTGCGTCAAAGTTTCAAGAGAAATTTCTCCTGAAACAACCGAAAACCTACAAAAAAAAAATGTAAAAAAAAGTACTCCGGAATGTCTTCCGCCCGACGAGAGGCTCGAACTCTCAACCTTGGGCTGATCTGAAGATAGAATCTTTCATAAAAGGCCCACGCGCTCTGTGAAATTGGATTAGTCGACAGTTGAGTGTAGAGGACAAAGTGTTTACTTACAACCAATTGTGCCAGCCGGGCTGTTCTTGCTTGATTTGTGCAAAAGTTGCTTATTTGATAATATATTATGTCAGATTTCTCTGTGGGATATGAGGCAAATTTTAGTGGGGAAAATGGTTTTGATTGGTTGTTCGAGCGAGTCTAGTGGATATATACCGAGGAACATCCGGCTCTTGCACTTCGTCCAGTTTCAAGGCAACAACCTCACAGGTTTGAAAATGAGCGTTGAAGGTAGTCTCTTGCAGACAAAAACATATAAAGAGTTGTGAATGTCGATTACATAGGTGTTTATCGGAATTGATTATGTCTGGCAAGGAGTTGAAATGAATTTTGAGAGGAAGAAACAAGGACCTGATATTGTGGATTGCTCTGATCAACGAATAATGTGCCACAATGGCATAGAAATTGAGTCTACTTCTTCCTCTTCAAGCGCTGTTTTCGTCTTATCCTCTCCTCCTTCTCGCCGATTTTTTATTTACCCTGGATGATTCTTATTACAGTTGTCTCAGAGATCTACGGTTTTTCTCTGCGAGGAATGCCCTCATGAGAACTGTTTAGATAATTCATGGTCTCTGCCCTAATTATACCATATTACTTGTGAATGGGCTGCCGCACCAATAAGATCTCTAACCTCATGATAAACGATATGCACTATGTATATCAGCAAAGTCAATTCGGAAGCAGAATGAAAACCTACTCATATATAACTTCAGCACCTTTTCTCATCCCGCTCCCAACCCACATACCACAATTCACTTTATCCTTATATCTCTCATCGCCGGTTTCCATCTCTATGAACAGTCTAAACTTGTAAGAGTTAGGGTCGACGTTATCAGCAACTGCAGGATCTGCGAGCTGTGCTAATATGTGGGGAGGGCCTGTCCTCCATCCATGTGTCTTGATCACGATGTGCGCAGGCGGATTATCATAGGTTTCAAGCAGATAATTAGTTTCGAGGCGTGCTGAACCGTCTGGGATAATAATTTGGCTATCTTGGCCACCTGGCTATATGCCTATCAATTCATGGTCGTGGAAGTGAGCCAAGTTTTCATATGGAATTGCTCACCAGGACGATACCAGACCCCCAAGAACCAGACCAAGAACCGCCTTTGAAAGATATCCCTGGAAGTGTCAGGTATATAGCTTCACTCTACATCTCATGCTAGAACAGGTAATTCCATCTTAAGACTGAATAATAGTGCACAACCAATATATATCAATTCTTAGCAATATGGATTCCTTCTGCACTAATTACGAATGTTTGCACTTACAATTTCGGTGTCCGAAAGGGGTGGAACCAACAGAAATTCGAGGGTTCAGCTTAACAGACATGCGAAAATCTAGGCTCAGACTTGGATGAGGAAGTGATAAATCTGGGTGCGGATAATTTGACGTTCCGTGATCTAATGGTCGAGGTGTACTACCACACCAGGTAATTCAGTACAACGAAAAGAGAAAGGTTGAAGCTTAAAATATCCCGGTGATTAAGCATAATATTTTAGAGAATGAAGTTAGGTTGCACTCACGCTTCACTGTCCTTTTCTTGATGTTCGCCCCAATTATCAAGCATCAGTGGCTGTTGCCAGCTAGATGTCATCCAAGGTATGGCGGTGTAACCTGGAGCTTTCCTCTCAACAGCTGCTTTCCAGCCAACGCTCATTCGAGGATCTTCAGGACTTGTGTGCATTGTGAGATTTCCTCTGGAGATGTCTGCACTGTCCACTGTCCAGTTTGTGTCGGGTCGCTTCGATGCATCCGAGTCGTGATCTTGCTCTGAAGATTCGCCAGGAATTGGCTTTTGCGGTGGCATTTTATTCATGAGGCCAGTCATCGATTTGTACGCAGCGGGATCCATACTTAACGTGTAAACTCTCCCTATTTCCAAAAGTATTGGTATGCAAATATGGAAGGGTGTGAAATTGTCACGCTGCCATGAAAATTGAGAGTGGAATTCGACTCTTGAGATGGCACTGTCAAGGTGTATGTGGAGTAGGAGTGATTTATGGTTTGCTGAGCTTTGTGCTGGATTATTTTTTGGACTAGACTTGCTGACGGGATAGATTTCCACCGATCGTGGGCATGTTTCTGGTAAGACGCTGAGCAGCGTTTTGGTGGATGGTGGGGTAATTGAGGGGCAATTTCGGCACGTCGAGCCCTTCCGATCGTCATCCACGGCCGAACTCGCGATTGTTTCCGACAGCCGGACCAGAACGCGTTTCAATATGACTCCATATTTCGAATCGTAGTCTTCCTTTCATCTCATTTGACACCAGTCTATTCGTCTATCCTCGAAAGCTACTCGGAAAACACAACCGGGCGTACTCACAATGGCACTCCAGCACGGCAACCCCGCCGACCTCCTCCCAGTCCACTGGAAATCACAAATCACAGCGTGGTTTGCAGAAGACACACCATCTTTCGATTATGGCGGATTCGTAGTTGGCGATAGCGAAAGAACGGCGACTCTGTATGGCAAATCTAAGGGCATACTGGCAGGCGTGCCTTTCTTCGACGAAATCTTCGCACAAGCAGGCTGCACTGTAAAATGGCACCTCAAGGAGGGAACGCTCGTGGACCCTGGTAGCCAAGGGAAGATCGCTGTGGCGACAGTCACAGGTCCTGTACGAAAGCTGCTGCTTGGGGAACGAGTCGCTTTAAACACGTTGAGCAGATGTTCTGGCGTGGCAACAAAATCGAGAGCAATGGAAGAGTTGGTCAGAAAGGCTGGATATACAGGCATATTGGCAGGCACGAGGAAGACCACGCCCGGATTCAGATTAGTAGAGAAGTATGGGATGATTGTTGGAGGTGTGGATGGACATCGACATGACTTGTCAAGCATGACTATGCTGAAGGACAACCATATATGGGCAAGAGGAAGCATAACAGAGGCAGTGAAGGCAGCAAAAGCGGCTGGCGGTTTCGCACTAAAGGTCGAGGTTGAAGTCGATAGCGAAGAGGGAGCTGATGAAGCTATTGCTGCTGGAGCCGATATTGTCATGCTGGACAATTTTGATGGAGATGGTCTGAAAATCGCGGCTAGAAGCATAAAGCAGAGGTGGGCTGGAAAGCGAGAGTTCCTACTTGAGTGTAGTGGAGGCTTGACATCTGACAATGTTGGAACCTATATTAATAATGGTAAGTTGGCACATCGCACATACCAAGAACTACGGTCAAGACTGATACAACTGGCAGATATCGACATCATCTCAACCAGCTCGATACATCAGGGAGTGCCGCATGTAGACTTCTCACTCAAAATCGATCATTAATACGAAGTCACTAGCTCTTTCATAAATGGTATATGCCGGCATCTTTTTGCCGTGTACTATCTACGAGATATGTTCACACTACCTCGATAGTGCAATGCATATCTTCCTTTCGCCAATAAACCACCCCGGTAGGTTCAAGTCTCTCCTCGCGATACGGAACGTATCTCATTATCCTTCGAGAGCCTTGCTTTCGAAATCACAAGTGCAGCGATTATAATACTGCATCATCGGCTTCAATATAAATCTGCCTTTCCTGCCTTTTCCCTCCCAGGTACAGCCGGTATGAAAGGATTCGCAGAATTCCGGAGCGACCAATATCTTGCAATCAAAGCCATATTGTCCGAGCAACCATCTGATACTCTCAACAGCGGAGATGAAGCGTTTCCCTTGGAGTGAAGTTTTGCTCCCATCTACCATGATCATCACAAGCTCTATCTTTTTCTCCACATGACGGAATGTTTCAGCACCCTTGAATAGATGCGCAATATTTTGTGAGGCGTGTATGATGACATGCAGCTGACGAAGATTTGACAGGAGCCGGAGAGGAGACTTCTCGGAATCAAAAAATGCTTCTCTGAGATCGTTCAGTCTTAGATCACCGATTGGTGTGAGATAGCTTGTTACTTGGATCGGATGTTCGAGTGCAGTATCAAATTTCCTTGATCACGTTGTCAGCAAGTTTCTCAAGATCTTTTCGAAATGCGATGATCACGATCATGATCATACTCACCGAAGGTCGACTGAAAGATGAGTTATCCATCCCAACATCGGATTTTTGAGCGCTTTCCAGAACGTATGCGCATTCTTTTCCGAAATTCTGAATCTCCTAGCGCGGCAGAAGATCTCTAGAGCTTCCCGAAGTAGTCGTCGATCTAGCTCGAAAAGTCTAAGTAGACTGTGGTAGCCCCGGGTGGTCGGTTTTTCTAGCAGAAGTTTGTTGTATATTTGAATGCGAAGTTCTGGTGGCAATCTATGTATTCCCCATGGTTTCCAAAGCTGAGGAATGTGCTTCGTCGATTTCGTCGATGGGATGCCGCCTCGGGCTATTGCGTCAATGTCGAAGTCCATTTCCCACCCGTTGAAAGCCTTCTGTGGTTGCTCTTTATCAGTTTTGCTTTCTATATCGTGCGTTTTGATTTCTGGGGCGCTCGTTCTCGTGAGGTATTGTGTTGTTGTGGCAGCTTGTGGTAGTGCCACGCAGTTGTGACTACGTGGTTGTTGGAATAGTGTCCGCCCCTTACCGCTCGCTCCATTTTGCATCTACAAAATATTCGCTACAAGCTTTCGAGAAGCGACGTTAGTCCTGTGATCAAAGCAGACCTCGCGAGCCCTTTGTTCGCTGTTAGAGGAATTCAATGGCCATCTGCTGTGGGCCTTTTCAAACATTTCTTGCATCGTAAATTAGTCTAAATCTTTTGGCATAACAACATTGTCAAGTGGTTGGCTACTGTAGCACATGCGGTTTCATAATCATAGAAAAGAATGGTGGGGAGACGGGCTCTTTTTAATTCATATCTACTCGCCTACTCTTTGACTATCACAAGTTGTCCTTCATTTCGGCTATCTTTCTTGTCTATCTCACTTCTCTCAGATCTCAAGATCGAAAAGCACTCTTGCAAACTCGGTGTTTAGCATCGCGTGCATTAGTTCCACCGTTTGACGTTGTTGCTGATAATCTGTCGAGGTCCTCCTAGCCTAAAATGCTTCGTCGGCGTGCTTGTGTGGCTACAACATCTGAAAGGCAATCATGAAACCCGTGGAAGTAAAATAATATTTTTCGAAAGTCTCGATAGCAAGTTTCAGACTATCGCAAAATACCTACGCTTCGCTTAAAATATGTTTTAGCAACTGTCTAGGAGCACCTACCGTAAAGCCACCTCCTCGCTTGATCTTCCTGAGTATCTCTCCCTTCTGTTTAAAGAGGGTTGAAATCTCATTGGCTCAAGTGGAGGCCAATGTACGGCTGTGTACCAGGCAAATTTGAATCGTGAATAACGTGTGGTTGTCTTTTTATAATTGTGCGTAAGTTAGAGCGCTGCGGCGCGCACCCTCCTTAGAGCGTATATAATATTACTATGAATTATATGTAGATTTAAGTTGAGAAAAATGGGAGTTCATAATAGAAGAGATTAAGCAGAATTTCCTTAACAAATTTGGTGCGAATCTACTGCTAGATTCTTCTTTAAAAAAACAGTGGCAATCGGGTCTTTTACCATATCTAAAAATATATAATTTATAACTTATTAACTTTATATTATAATATTATTATTAAATTATCCTTTAATTAAATGTATAATTAAATAATCAAGTAGTAGTAAGAGCTCCTCTTCTTAGATATAATTAAAACTATTTAGAAATTTATAAGAATACTAATATAGGTATTACCTTGTAACTTAATTTATTATAATTAAAAGTTATCTTATACTTATTAACCTTCTTATCTTCTTAGATTAAAGAGAGCAGTATAAATTGATTCTATTATAACACATGTGAATATAAGGGGGTGAAGTCTATAAATTAAGAAGTGGTGTAATATGCTAATAGAAATGCCATAGCCAAAAAGTAGAGAAATAGCTAGTGAACCGGGGAGGGGATAATAGATAACTGATTAAAATATTTATTACTAAATAAGACGAGGTTTCTATCTTATGTTTAAGTACAAGTGTCACAGATGAAAACACACTAGGTATAATACTAGAGGGATTTAATAATCCGCCAACGCTCCTTCCACGATCTTTCTTATTATCTAGGGATCGGTAAAGTTTAACACTTTCCTGAAGTGAATTCTCTAAGTATAGACATGCCGGCTAAAAGGGTGAATCTGGCAATTTGTCAGTTTACACACCGCAGTATCTGAAAATCTAGAACCGAACTAGATATTGAGAGATTTCATGCCTAATACGGAACTTCTATCATCACTTCTCATACTGTCCCTAACTCGCCTTGTCAGCCTATAAATGGACATGTGCTCTCTTCCCCTAGTACCTAAGCACTAAAATCCCTATTTCTCTTTCCTCTCTCCCTCTCTATCTCCCTCCGGATCCTCCCCTTCCGCCTCCACTTCCTTCTTCCCTACCCTATCTAACCTCTCCTGATCCCTGAACTCCTCCTCAAGCCAGGCTAGCGTCTTCCACTCTTCCTCGATTTGACCTTCGGGATAATTTTGAGGGTTGGTTTCTAATTCCTCCCTCGCTCGCTGCAGCTGCTCTGCGGTTAGAGGATCCTTGCTAAAGACGAGTTCGGTGGTGAGTGTCGGCGCGAGCCCTGCGCGGACGAGTTCGCATTTCCACCCTATTTTTTCTCATCAAACGCTTTCCTGCTGCTATTCATGCTCTTGGAACTTACAGTGAGAGTAGTAGATACCGCCAGCTCGTTGTAAAGCCTCGGTTTCTATCGTTGGCGGTGGATCCTCGAGAAATGTATCGTCGTACCGTTTTCTCCAGTAAGGTGTGTTGGGTAGGATCCAGAGTGCGTCCATTCTCTCGCCTTTCTCGTTCTTAATCCATGGACAGCAAAAGTTGTGGATGGGATTTCCGAAGAAACGGCGGAAGGAGAGGTTGATCGGGTTATTTGGATAGGGATTTGGTTCTGGCATTTTGTGGGACTGATGAGGAAAAGAAAGCGTTGCCTAGAAAGAAAGGGGGAGAGGAGGGAGACGCGAGATATGTATACTCGAAGTGGGACGTTGACTGCGCCTCACAAGGCACTCTTGCGTGGTATGCGGGGTCAAACCAGCATCCTTCCTTCGCATGGTTGTTGGTAAACTTGTAGTGAATTACCAATCAGACGACGTTGTGGTGTCTTCATGGCCCGAGAATGGCCTCGCCAAACTTTTTGGCAATCCCCAACTTACAAAGTACCCTATGATTTTCGCGTGGAACCATATTGGGATACAAGAAAGTTCGTGAGAGTAACTTCGTGCTCTCTGCACAAATTTCTTCAGGACTGAAATAGTCACTTTGGTATTTCGAGCCGACGAGAATTCAATGGAAGATAAGAGAGACGCTACTTCAGATACCCCCTCAAAGACCGACAGCTTCCCCTGAATCAATTAGTCACATATCTACATCCCAACAACTCCTTTGTCCATCAGCTACCCGAATGCTGATCATATCAGAGCTTAACTGTACCTGCGTACGCAGGCAGGAGAGAGATGGTTAGATAACAGGACAGGGAGTGGCCGATATCCAAATGCTTTATTCTGCGCTGTTGATTTTCATTTTCCTTTCCTTTCGTCCTTTCCTTGGTTTCTTATTCGGCGCTGTACTCAAATGGATGTTTTGTTTCATTTTATTTCTTCGCACATTACACTGTCTCCCCCTTCCCCTTCCCGATTTCTTTGGTAGATAGCTATGCCCCCACTCATTTAAGTAACAAGTCCTGGATCTCGACTTGAACTCTGTACCCGTTGCATAAGATATTTCCACGCGTAGGGTTTTGAATCTTAATAAAAGCGCTAAAATGAACCTTATAAAATCACCGTTCGGGCATTTCCCTAAAGGCGATAATGAGCCACTGAAGCTATAACGTGCGAAATCCCGTAAAAATAGACTTTTAAAGCAGCTTCGGTAGCTGTAAAGGGGTTTAAATTCCAAGACCCCTCTCGCTTACACCTCCCCTCCTTTTCAAATTCAGTCAGCTGTGCCGCTAGTTTCCATTGGGATTTTGGTCAGTCTTGCAGCTTTCTCAAGAACTACTCACTCGCTCCTGCTGTATATTCCGGTACAAGTGCTCGATCCAAACTCGACATGCTGTCGTGTCGCATTTTCGCTCGCTGCAGCTTGAGAGCAGTTTGTGACCACTGCTCGCAACCAAATCGCGTGTCCCCTCAATGTGTTGCGCTGTAGCAATCCTTGTACAAACTCCGAGTTGACGCACAACTCTGGGTTGAGATCGTAATTGTGTCCGAAAGTGCGCAGTGTCTGGCAAACCAGCATAGCCCCTTGGGACATAAAGGGGCTCGAGTTCCCTCCTCAATTGAGACTTCAGAAGCATATAGTGGGGCCTCTTAGGTTGCCGTTCTGGATTTTCCTGCAAGATTTCAAGAGTAAGTAGATAAGTACCAATCCTGAAACTCTACGGTGATTTTCGCTGTAGGACATCATTCATATTTTATTCATTATAATATTATCTCCTTCCCCAGCAGAATATCCGCCGCTGAGAATCCCACCATAAACGTATACGTCCCATTGATCAGCCTCCAATCCTCAACACCCGCCGTCTCATCCCAAATCCTCAAGTCAGCCTTAGCAACTAAGAAACTGACCTCCGTTTCTTGTCCAGCTTCCAAGTATACTTTCTCGAATCCCTTCAACAATTTTGGAGGTTCCTGTGCTGCTTCAGGGTAAGAGACGTAGAGCTGGATGACTTGTTTCCCTGGCACTTCTCCTGTATTGACCAATGTCGTCGTTGCAAGTACCGAAGGTGCGGTCGTGGTGTTGATTGACTCAACAGTAAGGGAAGACAGATTGAAAGATGTGTAACTCAAACCATGACCAAATGGAAACAGAGGCTCAATGTTATGCTCATCATACCACTTGTACCCCACATACAGTCCCTCTACAAACTCTGTTTCCAGACTCTCCCAAATCTGCACCGTGTCATTTAAGCTTTTCGGAAACGTGAGAGGAAGCTTCCCACTGGGGTTTACTTCTCCGTAGAGGAGATTTGCCAGTGCGAGGCCGACTTGTTGTCCGCTGTACCAAGCTTCCATCACTGCATCGACCTCGTTGATCCAAGGCATGAGAATAGCCGAGTTGGTGTTAAGTACCACGAGGGTCTTCTTCGAGAGCGCACTGAGTCGAGAAATGATGGTGTCTTGATCGCCTGGGAGTGAAAGGCCGAGGTTGTTGTCGGCGCCTTCGGAGAATCGATCAGATACGAAGATAATACTGAGATCTGCCAGTGCAGCTAAAGCGTCTGCTTCGCTATCGCGGGTAGAGTTTGCAACTGAGACTCCAAGCGTGATTCCGTACGCTCCGGTTGAAAGAGAAGTGCCCATAGAATAGTGCATTGTGATGGGCACTGGGACGTTGGCTGTCAAGTTTGCGATGCCTTGGACTGTGTTGCCGAAGTTGGCACCGGACATGTTGGCGACAATAACGTTGTCTATGTAAAGAAGTGCATCGCCTTGGCCAGTGAGGGAGAAATGGTAGAGACCTGTTGCATTGGGCATGAATGTTCCGGTGTACTTCGAGGAGAAGACTTGAGGGTACGATACCCACAGTTCTGGAGGATAGCTTGCGGAAGTGATGTTTGTTACTGTAAGAGTTTGGTTTACTGGACCTGTAAAGTCTGCGGTAGTCCAGTACGTGACGTTCAACCCTCCTGGAAACATGCTTGAGGGGATCTGCGGGAAGGTACCGGTTCCTGGATATGCTTCGCTGTAAATGACGCTGATATTCTGCTTCTCTCCTTGAAGCTTGATATGATCAAACGGTGTTTGGACGACCATCGTTGAGTCAATCACAAAGCCACCGTGATTTTCAGTAACCTGAGAGGCATTGGTGGCATCAATTCCGAAGACCGCAATGGTCTTGTATCTCGTTCCATCAATTGGCAAGGTTGAATTTTCGTTCTTGAGTAGCACAGTCCCTTCCTCGACAAGTTCTTGAGCAAGGTCAAGATGTGCTTGTGTTCTCGCGACGGCATCCGAACTTCCAGTAACGGGCTCATCAATAGCTCCAAACTCTATCATGGGCCTCCAAAGTCTCTTCACCATATCCTCAACTCTTGACCATGGTACAGAACCATTGTCGACAGCCTCAGCTAGAAGATCGCCGTAAAAAGCTGGAAAACCATATGACGGCTCGAGGGATCCACCGGGCATACTACTATCAAGTCCCGCATTCGCAGCAGCAACAGTACTTCGATCCGAGAAATACCAATCTGCCACCACAAAACCATCGAACCCCCAATCTTTCTTCAAGATATCGAGCAACCATGGATTTTCGCAAGTGTATGCTCCGTTCAAACGGTTGTATGAGCACATGATGGCGGCAGCGTTTCCCTCCTGAACGGCAGCTTTGAACGCAGGAAAGTAGAGCTCATGCAAGACTCGTTTGTCCACAATGGAATCATATGCCTCCCATTCCGGATCGAGGCCAAATCGATTCTTGTCTTGGTTGTAAGCGGCGAAGTGTTTTGGACAAGCAAGCATATTCTGGCTCTGTATTCCAAGAGTCTCAGCAACCGCCAAACGTGACGTGAGAAAAGGATCTTCTGAGAATGTTTCGCCCGCACGGCCCCAGAGTGGTGATCGAAGAATGTTGATTGTTGGTGAGAGAACGACATTACGTGCTTTTCTTTTGTGTTCCTGGCCTAGTGCTTGGCCGAACAGGTAAAGCTTTGTGGTATTCCACGTGGCGGCGTAGAGGACTGGTGCTGGAAAGGCAGTCACATTGTTCAATGAATTACCCACACCGGCAGGACCATCACCCATACAGATTGCGGGTATACCCAGAGAGGTGTTCCCCGTGATATGGCCAATACATGCAGAGACTCCGGTGCCATTATCCTCGAGCTACTGAGTTTTAGTATGTTCCACGACGCTCTGGGTGTTTACTCATGACCTACCACTGTATCACCTTGAACCATCGCATATATTTGCGACTCATTTAATTGCAGCATCAGCTGATCAAGCCTTGTCTCAGTTGGTAAAGATCGATCGAGCCATGGTCGAGATGCAATGGTGGTATTCGAGGCAAATGCAACAGGTGCTAAAGCTGCAGCAATGCCGATGAAGCGTGAGAACACCATAGTGACAAAAGTATCGTGCTGGTATTGAGAAGACCCTCGATGACCTGAAGGCTTGCCAAGACCGATAATGTGTGGCTCTACAGTCGATTATATATCCTCCCATTTTGGCGTTGAACTGTGCATATCTCCAGTCAAGAGCCTTGGAAATGTAGCTTGATTGCCGGGTGAAGATCAAGTTCGGCGTCCAAGACAATTGCTGTGGATTTCCAGCAGTGCCAGCACAAAAATAAGCGCCCGTTCCAATTTTCAGTACGTGCGGAGTGACGACGAAGCTACTGTGTCTCAAAAGTGGGATTTCGAGACGAAAGCAGAATCTGGGAAATTCACACATAAAATGATAACTGCAATTATCCGTCACTGACTCATGACTCCGAAAGTATAAATCACGCGTGAACGATAAGAAAAGCGGATGTGGAGACTCGTGTATTTGGTCCCAGCAGATATGCAGGTCCGACAAGCATTCCCCACCCTTAAACATTCCCCTCTAATCCGACAACCGTGGTGTCCGCGTGGCTGAAAGTCCTCAATCCTGTCCTCGTAATCTTCAGCAAAGAGCCGCAATTTGGATCCGGACAAGCAATGAGCCCATCGGTCGTCATCCAATCGTTCTTATGGGTTGGGCGTTGTTTTGCGGCGAGCAACGGGAGGACGGCAGCTTGATTGAATTAGCAAGGCTTTTGTGGGAAGAATTTTGAGAAAGTCTTACAAAGACTGTATATGCTGATGCCCTGATCTGGAGGCAGGCGTAACATTTCACCTTCAAGTGTGAAGTGATGTCCCTCCTTCGCACCACACAGGATTTTGGCTCCTGGTGGACATACAATCTCTACCTTGAGATCGTACAACTGGAATGAATCTTCTGATGCCATAGTTTTAATAGGAATTCCGACCGAAGGCTGCAAATGAGGCGGGTTGATATCAAGTGTAGGGATGGAACCATCGGGATATTTGACGATGCTGCGATTTGATGAATGATAGAATGTTAGGACACCGATGGCATCGGTGTTCAAAGCCAATCAAAGTGGGGCATGCATCCGATAATAGGGTCCTCCTGCCACCCATCTGCGCCCCATTCTTGGCAAGGGACCAAATTCCCGAGGCTTTGGTGGACGCTCAAGGACTTTCGTTTCCAGAATGAACGGGCTTGTGATAATTCAAGGAGGCTGAAATGCTTGTCTCTCGAAATCTTGAAAATCAAACAATTGTGATAACGAGTGAACAGCAAAGAACCCGAGCCTCTTTCGCTCGTGCAGAATCATCGGAACCCCATTATATCACGAAGGAGGCTCCAGCGTGTATAAAAAAGCTTGATACTTGATTCATGCTTCTTTGTCCTATAGAGACGAACAGTTTCGCGGCAGATGTTCATATCATATTGGGATGATCTGATAAATTGACTCCGTCACTCATCCAAAACCCAACTTCTGCGAACAGATTCTCCCACATTTCCTTATCGTTGAGTATGTCAGGACCGAATTCATCTGGGCTTGGATGTTCCTGGTTTGATCCAAGGGCTTGGTTCTCGTTGTTCCCACCACCGTGGTTCTGGAGAGCGCGGCCAATCAAATCACCTGCCAGTATATTTGATTGCCGGTTATCAGAATTTTGGTGGCCGAGAGTTCCATTCGCTGCATCAACTTTCAAACTCTGATACTTCTGGACCACACTCTTGAGAAACCTTGCTTGCAAGGCACAACCTGTCATGTCAGTAGCGCACTGCCCTTCGAAAGTATCTGCTGCCCGACGAATGGCCTCGATAGAGTGAGATTCAAAATCAACTCGTACGCTTCTCGGAAGAGAGACCAACATCTAGGAAGGTGTCAATCAAGAACCAGGAATCTGACGAGTTGAATGAAGGGTTCCTCGCACCTTGATCAAGAACAGTGCTGCATATGCAACCATGACATGGATTGAGTCTTGGACAAAATAAAGTTGCTTGAGTGGTCCAAACTCTTGTGAGACCTGATCAAGCATGCCGATTGCGCTCGAAGAGCAAAGCCATAAGGCAGTTTTGGAAAGTGCCATGCCGTTCCTGTAATCTAAGAGTGCAGACTGTAATAGATGTGAGTTGAGAAGAAGCCGTAGATGGAGACCGTAGAAGTTGGCCATAAATTTGTGGCATGGTTCAATAGTTTCTGTTTGCATTAATTAGTCAGGTATATGTGTCAGAGAACTACACGTACCAATTTCAAACAGCTTCAACCATTTTTTCTCCCAAGTTGTGATACTGTTATTCATCGATTTTGACAACATTTCGCCGCGAGAACCGAGTGAAGTGGAACGAGATGGAGAAACATGATCCAAGGTCTCAGCACTAACGATACGTAAGGCGACGAATGTGCATAATAAAAGGTCAACTCCTGGTACTGTAAACTTATGCTGATGCCAATGGTCTGACTTGACGATAAAATCACTCTGGTCGATCATCCATGGTTTCCCCAGCTGGAAACTCAAACTGTATTTATGTTAGAATTCTCTTTGCATTAATAGTAGAATTTTTAGCCTAGAAAACTTACCTCCTATCGTAGACAAACAAAATTAACCAAGTCCTCTCGGTATTTCTGATCTGCCTGACAGCCAACTCATCTTGGACAATCTCAATATTGCTGTCACTTGGTTCCAGCTCATGCCAACCAAGTTCAATGCACATCCGGATGGCGTAACCAACAAGCAACCATGTTCGATTTTCATCTGGTTCTTTCCAATACGTGAATATCAAGATGGCTTGTACTGTTTCCGCACATTTGCTTCCATTCATGAATGCTTGGCCCAGTAACTTTTCCGAATGCTTCCTTAGTACCGGGTGCAACGAAGGATGGAATGCCTTTGATGATGCAGCAAGAATAGTAGTCAAGAGAAATGAAGACTTCTGGCGCACGTATTCAAATGTATGTAGCTTTGGGTCGAGTTGACAAATATAAGGATTGAGACATCGGATGAAGCTGGACCTATTAGCCAAGAATCTTTGTAGGACCGGATCTCGAACCTGTCATAGAGTCCTAGAGCAACTGGAAATGTCAAGAAATTACACGCCAGAGGATCATATTCATTATCAACACTGCCTGGTGATGGTGGTCTCGTCACACTAGCAGAACTATTGTCAAGAACATTTGGGACGCAAAGAATGTTCTCAAGAGAAAATTTACCAGACCGAGTTGCCTTGCTCAGAATGCTGGCAGGCTGCAGACCTTCATTCTCCCACTGGGAGTTTCCAGAAACATCAATTCGTCTAATTGATGAAGGAGGGGCTTCCTGCTGGAGTTGAGGGGTATCATGTTGGCAGTCCGACCTTTCTGAAGAAAGCGATAATGATGGTTCGTGAGACGGGGAAATCGACGTCGACAATTTTCTCTTAAGCCTGCTCGTCTTTAGAAGAGTCAAAACGAAGAAGCTAATACATAGTTCATACCTGGTTCCAGGCTTGCGGCCTCGTCGATGTCGCTCGAAGACACACCTGAGCGATTTGCTTTGGCAGCGATCGCAGATATCATGTAGTGGCGAGAGTCTACATTTGATCTTCACACTTCTACATTCTAGACAAGCAGGTCGACTAAATAGCATTGATCAGTGTCTGTTTGATCGAGGTATGGTTGAAGTACAGGCTGACCTGCTTGGTTTCTGTAATGAGCCAGTCGCAAAGACATTTAAAGACATTAAGGCGAAAATCCGTCACTTCATCTCTATATGAAGCGTCCAGCTATATTTCTAGCTGTAAAGCTTAATAAAAGGGAAAATTAGCTGTGAAGAGGCAAGATACACGAGGATGGGCTTATCTCCAGGGCCAGGACGGTGAGGAGTGGCAGAATTCGGGCATGGTCGGCATATTTTAGTGGAGAAACCCTAAATAAACACCCTGTCGCTTTCACGACGCGTTCAAGGTTGATTGCGACTTTTTACACTCCTCTTCTTCGCCATCACTTAATCATATCGAACCATGTAAACAAGCATACAATACCAAATCTTACAGCACTACTGTCTATACTCTGCACCACAATCGCCCATCTCCTCGAAAATGTCCTTCGCTCTGCACTTGCTCAACACGGTTTCTAGGGCATTTTTGTCCTCCTGATCTAGCTTGAACGAAAATACCTGCAGATTTTCCTCAACATGCTCACTGATACCCATACGGGCTCCAATTATGACAGCGCCGACATATTCATGGTCCAAAACCCATCTGATAGCGACACTGGAAATAGAAGCATTGTATTTCTTTCCAATGGCTGCAAGCACGCTCAACAATTCCTGGAATAGTGACCAACCACCCCAGATGGAGATCATTTCGAAGTATTTGCGATGACTCGGTGTCATCTGTTTCTCAAACATATTTGGAGCTGGCTGTCCTAACCATTTGTCGGCAAGAAATCCGCCGCACTATTGTGGTCAGTACATCAACTATGCAGATAAGCAAGCACTAACCAAAGATCCATAGGTCAAAAGTTTGACGCCGTGTTTCTGGCACGCCGCCGCCATTCTGAACGTTGGCCGAAGATCAATCAAAGAGAACTGCCGAATTGTCAATCATGCGAACCTTGATATTCTCAACAATAAGTTCCCCACCTGAACTTGATTCGAAACCACCTTCACACCACTTTCCACAATCTCTTCCATATGTTGGGCATCGAAGTTGCATAAGCCTAGACTGGACACTTGCGGATGTTCTTCAAGAAGCCTTGATGCCTGGACATATTGGTGGTCTTCGTACTTTTATTTGTCAGATCTTCGATTTTTGGACCAGGACAGCATATCTCACATCTTGCCAGTGAAATTGCAACAACTCTACTTTCGTAGCGTTGATGGCCGCCAATCTTTCCTTGATATTTGCATCCACTGTTTCTTTTGTGATTTTTATTGGCTCAAATACTGCCCACTTTGTGGCACAATATATCTTTTCTGCGTCTGGCTGGGCAGAGCGAAATTGTCCCTGGAAAGTCAGTCACAATCACCATGAATAGAACTTGAACTCACGAATGTCACTTCCGCATCTCCATAATGGTCTGCCATGTCTAGACATATTTAGCTCGATAGCTCACAGTTCCACAAATTTCATGACCAACCGTATGCGATTAGTCCGACATCAACATGCTTCCTAAAGTCTCGATCGATCTTTGCTCTCGACGCCGTTCCCCAGGAAGGGGAAGAAAACTGCCAGAGTCCCATAAACATTCTAGGAACTTCAGCACATCCCAGTTTGATGGACTCCAAAACGACGTCCGAGGAAACGAAACCTGTCGAAGGTGGGAGAGTAATTTCCACTCTCGAAGAAAACTCAATACCAGCGCCTTTCAGGAGTTTCTCAAAACAAGATAGTCCTCGTTCAAACGCGAAATTCTGTCCCTTCATCCTAGAAGTCTCTTGACATAGATCCAAGGCCTCCTTCAGATTTCTAACCACTTCAACCTCATCGCAAGTCATTTTTCGCACTCCTGACGAAGTCAAAAGAGATTTATGTATCGCCGTCACCGCCTGCACAATGTCACCATCCACGAGTTCGAGAACTTCGAAGAAATTTCCGCCTTCATTCGTGCTTTGATCCCATTCAAGCTCTCGAAGCTGTCGAAGAACTTCCGTTAGAAGCTCCATACTCTCGTAGCCAAAACCACATCCCATCAGACATCGATACCGTCTCTGAATATCTTGAAGGGCCGGTGTCGAGTCTACCGAATTTGCGCTTTTGGTAAAAAGTTCAGGGATGGAGGCCGGCTTCGTGTTCACTAAATATTGAGTTGCCAGTTCGTAGAAATTCGCTGTAATTTGCGCATTTCCTCCAAGCATTCCTCTTATCATTGCTCGAAGACCTTCCGGAGCCATATTTGCAATGACCGTATCTGTCATCATGTTGACGTGCGCAGCTTTTGCTGGAGCTTTGGGCTCAACTGTTCCATTCCCGACAGACATGTTGAGGGAGTGTTAGGTGCCAATGAAAGAGAGTGAGTTAAGGAGTATCTATTCAGTGTTGTCTTCTGAGCTTTGAAGAAGACTCCAGGAATTTTTTGCACTTTGCACCACTCTACAATCGTCTAAGCATTTAGCATGGATCACGCTGTCACAGTAATGGGTCTACAAGTGTGGAGTAAGCTCGCGTTAAGGAAGCCGATTCGAATGTGTCAACCTAGAGGTAGTGAAGTTATCGATGACTTCGTGTCCAATAGTGGGGTAGCTGTACCTGCCAAGCCTTGCACATGTTGTCCTATCTTGAACGCCGATAGTGCTTGGGCCCCTGTAATCACCGGCGATCAAAACATTTGGGGTATCTTTAAGACGCCGAGTCCAGATCGCTTCGTGGTTCCCACAATCCCACTTCTGAGTACCCTGCGAAAAAGTTATGGCTCCACTTCAACGGTGAAGATGTGAAAGTCGAGTCATCTTATATCATGAACCTGTAAACTCGTCCCAAGGAGATGGGATTGCCATCGAAAAATTCTGGATAATGTCTTCAACAGGGCCAATTGGCCATTCCGGGGCTAAATTGTCAACTATGAAGGAAGAAGGTGTTGTCTCGCGTTCTGATGTCGAGATGGGGTCGAACGAGGACTTCCAGGAAGAACTCAAACGGAATTTGGGAGCACGACACATCAATATGATTGCCATTGCCGGCATGATTGTGAGATTCCTTACTCCTGAATCGCTTGAACAAGCTGATGGTTTTAGGGAACTGGACTGTTTCTTAGCTCTGGAAATACGATTGCACTGGCTGGACCAGCTGGAGCTTGGTTAGCATACATCTTCATGGGGTTTGTGACTGCCGGTATCAGTGTAAGCTGACTTGATTATCTCCAAAACACTTCTAACAATCTTAGTATACGACTGGAGAGATCACAGCTTTTATGCCAGTGACGGGAGGCTTTGTTCGGCATGCGACTGCCTTCGTGGAACCTGCTCTTGGAGCCGCTACAGGGTGGAACTTCTGTGAGCACATCTGAAAAAGCTCCCTGACCTTTGCTGACCGAGGAAGGGTATACAATGGCAATCTCAGTTCCTGCAGAGCTCTCTGCAGCAGCTACCCTTGTTCAATTTTGGGACTCTACCACGAACCCTGCTGTTTGGATCACCGTGTTTCTGGTCGTTATTGTGATTCTGAATTTTTGTGGCGTGAAGCTTTATGGTGAAGTAAGTCTCCTAATTATTGTCGCTCGGGAATCTTCTGATCCTTCAATAGTCAGAAGTGATATTCGCCTCCATGAAAATCGCCCTTATCATAGGTTTGATCCTGGCTGGACTTATCGTAGACCTTGGAGGAGGACCGAATCACGAACGAATCGGTTTCCGGTACTGGCGCAACCCAGGCGCTTTCAACGAATATCTTGTCAGCGGAAATACTGGCCGCTTCTTAGCTTTCTGGTCTTCACTGATCAGTGCAGCATTCTCTTATGGCAACATTCAAGTCGTGGCGCTGTCAGGAACAGAGACCTCGAATCCTCGAAAGATCATCCCAGATGCAACAAAGAAGACATTTTATCGAGTTTTCTTCTTCTACGTTCTGAGTATCCTGATTGTTGGCATGATTGTGTAAGTTAAACCCCGGCCATGATCGATAGACTCTAGGACTGACAAACCACAGCCCATACGACAGCAAAGCCCTCTCAAAATCTACGGGGACGGCTGATTCGTCTCCCTTCGTCATCGCCTTCCAAGCAGCCGGAATCAAAGTCCTCCCCTCCATCATCAACGCTGTCGTCTGCACCTCCGCCATTTCCTCCGGCTCCGCCTGCATTTTTCTTGCATCTCGAACACTCTACGGTCTCAGTGCAGATGGCCACGCACCTAAAATATTCATGCGCTGCAATCGATTCGGGACACCGTGGTATGCGGTGGCGTTGAGCGTTCTGCCGAGTCCGTTGGTGTATATGGTTGTTAATAATGAGGCGAGTGTTGTTTTTGGGTGGTTCGTTAATATTACTACTATTGCGGGGTTGATTGGGTGGGTGGTTATCGGGGTTACGTATTTGAGGTTTTATTATGCTTTGAAGAAACAGGGGATTAGTAGAGAGGGTAAATTCTCAAATCTCGCAGACCCTTTGGATTTAGCTAACTTTTATAGCTCTCCCGTACAAGAGCCCTCTCCAGCCATACGTCGCGTACGTAACCACTCTCATCGTCTTCCTCATTATCTTTTTCTCTGGTAAGTCTCCCACAAGTCCCCTCTCTTCTCCTCGGACAATTTTTAACACAAACCCCAGGTTACGCAGTCTTCTTCCCCGGTAATTTCACAGCCTCCGGCTTTCTCACATACTACATCAACATTGCCATCTTTGCCGTCCTCTATATATTCTTCAAGTTCTTCCTGAAGTCGAAGATAATACCACTTGAGCATATTGATTTCTCGGGTGAGTTGGAATCGATACAGGCTTGGAAAGAGAGCGAGGAGAGTGGAAAATTTAGTGATGAGAAGATTTGGATGAAGGTGTATCATAAGATCTTTTGATAGCTTTCGAGTTTGGAGACAAATATAATTGTTAATCTTGGAATTTATGGACGTATTTGCCACACTGAACATATTGCCATTCCATATGAGGTTGTGTAGGTGACAGCAGGCTACCTTTCGCAATGAACCCCTCCGACAAATCACTCTACAGCCAGCATATCAGCAAAATCGGGGTTTGCGCTATTTCTCCTCTGAATTCTTGCCATAACCATCAGCTCGAAGCCCACGAAAATTGACGTGCGCCCTGTAGAGACAAGCTGACTTCCTCAGTATTATGCCTTTTCCCAACTCCCGCCCTCCAGAGCAGAACATCCGACTCCTGAAGAGCTCGACTCGTTTGTTACCTCCGGTTCTCTCGAATCCTGCAATTCAGCCTATCGCTTACTCAATATCCACTCTTTCTTTCTCGCAAGAACATTATTGGAAATAAACTCCTTGTCCACTTTATACATTCCAAACATGTGCTCATAGTGGCGCTCGTAAAAATCTTCTTTGTATTCAGTTGCTGTCTTCAAAGAGGCGATATTTTTGAAACGTTCCCGGTAAGCATCCCAAGCATCCATAATAGCGTATAAATCTCGTTTGGCAATGTGCTCTTTTGGTGGAAGCTGCTCATCTTTCATCTGTTGCACAACATTCGGTACGAGGTTGAGGAAGCCAGCATCGACAGGCTCGTCTTTCCCAAACACTTCAGTGATTGTGAAAATGAAGTCCTCCAATCGACTAGGACCAACGTCTATTTTTCGATCGCTCAATTCCTTGACGAATCGATCATTCCTCCCAAGATAGAGAATGTCTGGCGATGGTGGCATTCGTCCAGACTGATCTCCAAGTCGACAGTAGAGTGCGTACTGAATAGCATACTGAACCAACTCTACTCTACTATCGAACCAAGGAAGGCAAATAAGCTCCGCAAACACCTGGCAGAACTCGCTACTCCAGTTCGGGTTCATGGCGATATTGAAATTCTCTTTGGTGTGATAGTTGTTGTCGCCAAGATCGACCTTTTCGCCGCTTGGCAAGAGCTCTGGTGGTATCACCCCGAAGAGATAGTGGCTCAATCGCCACAGCATAATTTCTTGGTATGAAGTGTGGTTCAAAGCGAGTTGATCGCGTGCTGTCCATTCGGTTGTTGCTTGGTATGTTGATTGTGCTTTGTTGTGATTACCTGCGCTTGCAATCCTGGTGCTTCCTCCTTCGTCGCCCTCACGATTGCTATGTTCGTGCCCGCTCTCAAGCAAAAAGCCTTCGAAAACTGGAATATCTGCTAGGCTGCGAATATCACGATCTCTCTCTTCCGTCTGCCACTTGGGATGACTTTGATCAGGAGCATCCAAGCCGCTGGTCATTGGACCTTGTATTTGACTATGACCAGTGTCTTCACTCTTTTGAGAAGGTCCTGTAAATGATCTATTGGCATTTGCGGCTTCCAGCCTCTGTTGATGCCGGCTGTCGCGCCTCGCTCGTTGCTGTTCCCTCACTTGATCCCCAAAATTCTCTCTAAGCCATGCCTTTTGTTCCTTTTGACGCTGCTTCTTAATGAGTTTCCTCTCGTTCCAACCGACCCCACGTGTCGCGCTTCCTTGTACCTGCTGTGTCGACTCGTTGCGTGCTAAATCCGAAGCAGTGGTGTCTTGCTCTCGGGGCCTCAATCGGCTACTCCAGGCATTTTGCGTTGCAGAGGGTGTTGGATCCATACTTGACATGATGTTCGCGACGTTGACTTTTGACGCATTTGGCACAATGGCTGAGATGCTGATGCAGTAAGAAAATTAATTGAAGAATCGATGACATGGAAGAGATCGCGGAAGTTGAGAGCATGCTTCATCCCCAATCAACGGTCACGTGATAATAAACAGGACCACCGATTCACTCAAGAATCATGAGATTCAAGAGGCACCCTTACTCAGAATCAAAGACATATAGGAAACAGCTAGTTCTATCAACGTAGTCGTGGGCCTTATGCTAGGGGTTAAGTAGAGAATACATTCTTCGCGATGCATGTCGACAATTGATCCTCCACATTTAACCTCGCTTTCCAACTTCAGCTTTTCCCCTCCACTCCCAAGTTGCGAATTGGACCGATTGGAGACGCATACGATTAAACAGCTAATTAGACGTATATAGCAGTAATGGTTTACGGCAAAGGTCAGTGAAATGCCCTTTGAGCTCATGAATATTTCATTTCTCGTAATAGATTCATGCAAACAATTCTCATTCCAAACCCAAACACTCCACTTTTCGAAACCTGCCTGTAAAGACCTATATTTTACTCAACAACTTTCTCCTTAACCTCTCCATCCTTCTCCATCCCCTTCTCCGAATCCAACCCAGCCAGTACCGCGTCCTCCCCATCAAAGATCTTCACCATCTCCTCCAAACTATACCCTTTAGTCTCAGGGAACGTAAACCAGATGATGGCACCGTAAAACGCGAGGACAACGACGAAGACAATGTAGTATTTCCATGCGATGGCAGCAAGAGCTATGGGGTTGACGAAGACGTTGAAGATGACGCCGAGGACCATGGCCATCCAAGCTACGGAGAGACCGCGGCCACGGAGGCGGTAAGGCCAGATTTCGACGGGGTAAGATATCATTAGTGGTGTGCTGGATTTGATGTCAGCACTACATAGTGTGGAGGATATGAGGAAGACTCACATAGCAATATCGTAACCAAGGAAGTAAATGAACAAGAACGGGATAACCGCCGTTCCCATTCCAGCGGAGCCTGTTTTAGCGAAGGTCGCAGAAAGTGCCGTGATGATGATATAACTGATAATCATAATTACAAAACTTGACATGAAGAGCACTCTTCTACCAAGCTTATCAACCAGAGAAGCGCCGACGATAGCGAATATGAGATTCCAGATCTGGAGGCACCCCGAGATAAGAGTTTGATTGGTGACAGTCGTAATGCCGATGGTGTCGAGCATGAGAGCCAGGTAATATGAGACGACGCCATTTCCAACCCACTGAGAAAGGATACCCAGACTGATAGTGATGAACAGTCTATGTCGATTTCCAGGAGTTTTAATCATCTCCATGTAGCTGACACCTTCGCTAGCTTCTTGTTCATGAACAATCGTTCTCTCAATCTCTTCAAATTCATGCTCAACCAGGAGAGAAGAAGCATCCCCACCGGCATGGATGTCCACCATCAACTTGCGTGCTTCTTCTTTACGACCGACTGAGATCAGCCATCGAGGACTTTCGCAGATGAGAAGGAGACCTGGGATAGCTGTGAAGGGACATGCGACCTGCAGGAGAGAAGGTACTCTCCAAGCCCAAGATCCTTCCATATTTCTCGTTCCGAATGTGATCCAGGCTGCGAGAATAGCACCACAGTAGTAACCCGTGAAATACAAAGAAGTGATAATTCCTCGATGGGTGGGGTATGCGCACTCAGTCGTAAGCAATGGTACTGCATTCCCGAATACTCCAGTCGACAGGCCAAGTAAGAAGCGAGAGGCAATAAACATGGCTTGATTTTGGGCAGCTGTTTGGAGGGCAGTCGCGAGAACAAGGAAGAAGTATCCAACGTAGATCACTGGCTTCCGCCCCCATTTGTTGGCCGCCCAGGCTGTGAGCGGAGAAAAGATTCCCACACCGGCCCAGTAAATCACATTGATGAAGCCAAGCCATGCTCCAGCTGGAGTGTTCATGAAGTCGTTCCATTGCGTGAGAGCTTGGAGACCGTTCATCATTGAGCCATCGTACCCGACAGCAGAAGCTACATAGAGGATAAATTAGCTATGTTGCTTTTAATCCGGACGATTGATGGAACTTACCCAGCATGAACAGTGACCCTAGAGAGAAGTTCAGCTTGAGTAGATGCTTCTGCTTCCACCACGCCGGAGCGTTCGGAGGCAGCACAGCTTCCAACCCTGCCTCCATTTTTCCTTTAGATTTCCCCATCTTAACGAGCTCCAAACTATTCCTCAAAGAAAGATGAGTGTGTCAGTCTGGAGCACTCAGGGGTTGGATGAAATTTCTGATCACTCCTAAAATTGGAGGCCCAACGATATCTTATGCTCTCAACACTTTGTCCTTAATGATTCAGTACCATCAGGATAAGATACGCCGTCTTCGCAATCCCGCATTCGATAAATGATAATGATTGAAGTATCTTGATGTGTGTCGCGAAAGACGCGCGAGAATTCTGGGTTTATGGCAAAACATCGGCTCCATGAATGTGGAGGGATCATGGTGGACAGTGTTGAGGAAGTCTGGCACGGACTCCACTTCTTTGGCGACGACGCGTATATTTTGAGTTTTTTGTCTCGACTTCAACCCGAATTGTCGTTGTGATAGGAATTATGCATGCATATGTGAAGCTTCATTGCCGTCTGAATTTCGGTACAGCTTATCCGGATGTTTGGGCACCGGGTTTATCTGATATTTATGCTAGCGTTGAGCTTGTATTCGTGGAGGAATCCAGCTTCTAATCGATTTCATTAACGCCGAGATCGTTGTAAAGAGAATTGAACTTTCTTGTGACTGGGGGTGTAAACTTTCCGATCGGAAGTATCCCAATGGAGCAAATGTCGCTTACAGGTGTGAAATTCTCGACAGGGTTCTCTTATTCGTCGAGTTTCGTACGAACGATCGGATAAGACATGGTAACTTGGCACTTTGCCATAAAGTAAAGGTATCAAAAGGATCGAAAGCTACAATAGATCAGACAGCATGGTTTCTGGAATTGTTAGTGAAATGAAGATGCACCGAAGAAAGGACGATATCCGATTTTAGAAGTCTGAATATGAAATGGGGTTCATCTGGTATCAATGTCGCATTGTAATGGACGGATAACCATTATCTAGATACGCCACAGCTGGTTTGCGGGGAATCGGGGTTTGATCCACTTGGATGCCATGACAAGGGGGCTTCTTCGGGATTATTAGTGCTGTGGTTCCGGGAGACTGGGGAGACTAAACTGAAACGAGCACGAAGAACTATCTAGACTCTACACTAAAGAACGCCAATAAATGAATAGATGAAACATAAACGAGATGAAAGAACAACACAGGGCATGGGATATCTCATTTTATACTAGAAATGACAAAGCTCAACGGTATGAAATCTACAGTCCGCTCCACCACTTGCTCTCTGCAATGGAAAAGGAGCCCTGGAGGTTCTTCCCCTCCGTCTCCTTCGAGCTATCAGAAACGATCACCTTATACGCACCCTCCTTACACAACCATTTCCCTTCCCTCTCATCAAAGTAACTACAGGCGTACTTGATAGGAATGTCAATGGCAACGCTCTTCTCCTCACCACTCTTCAAGAAGACCTTGCTGAATCCCTTCAGCTCTTTCTTGGGTCTCCGCACACCGGGAGCATTTTGACTGACATAAACTTGTACTACCTGAGCTCCATCTCTTGCCCCCGTATTCTTCACCTTGACCGAGGTCTTCAACGTCGTCGCATCGTGTAAGACACTCAAATCTGAGAATTTGAAAGATGTGTAACTTAGCCCGTGACCGAATGGAAAGTTGACTTCCCTGCTAAGCATCTCATACCATCTATACCCCACGTACACATCCTCTCCATACAAAACTCTACCTCCTTCACTTCCCCAATTCAAGAACGCTGGGTTGTCCTCGTTCTTAACTGGGTAACTCAATGATAGTTTGCCACTGGGACACACATCCCCAAACAGCACATCAGCAATTCCATTTCCTGTCTCATTGCCACCATACCATGCCTGAATCAGCGCTGATACTTGGGGTAACCAGGGCATCTCAACAGGTGTCCCGGATTGAAGACAGACAACTGTGCTTGGATTTGCTTCAGCAACGGCGGAGGTGAGTGCATCTAGGTGCGAAGGGAGACGCATGTCAGGGCGATCGAACCCTTCGCTTTCCCAGTCAGAGTTGAGACCAATACAAAGTATGACCTGATCGAACTCCTTCGCCAACTCTACAGCTTTACGGATTTCTTCTTCTGGGTCGATTTTCCATGCACCACCAATCTTGACGGCACCACCACCGAAGACAACACCAGAAGGAGAGAGTTTGCTTGCTGGTGCACTGACAAATTCGAGTCGGATATGGTATGTCTCTCCCTTCTTCATCGGCACTAAAGTCTTCTCTTCTGCTGTGCCACAACCCAAGAATGCCGAGCCTTGTTTTTGAACTTCCGTGATATCAAGTACTAGCTTGTTGTTAACGAAAACTTGTGCCGCACCATACACGCAAACGCCGATTTCATATTCGCCATCCCGATCAGCAACAAGATAGCCTTCGATGTCTGCGTACCAGAGCTTGCCTGTTATGCGAGGATTATTGTAATCAACGAACATCATTGAAGATGTTTCGAAATTGAGGGTATCGACTGCTTGTCGGTCTTTTGTTGTGGGTGGATCGTTGTAGGCGATGAATGCCACGCCTTTGTGTGTGCCATTCAGGGTGCTTCCTAATTGAGGGCCAATATCTGGAAGCTCTTTGTGAGAGTAGGCACCAATAACGAAAGTGACGTTCTCAGGGCCGCCGACTTTGGTTGTGATGCCTTCAAGTGGTGTGACTGCGTAGTATGGGCGGAGAGCTGCCGAACCGCCTCCGCAAAATGTTGCCGTGTTTGCATTTGGACCGATGACGAGGGTCTACTAACGTTAATCACAGTAATTTAATCAAATCGATGAGCTATAATCACTTTCTTGTCCTTTTTCAATGGCAAGCTGTTCTTCTCGTTCTTAAGTAGCACAATTGACTCGGAAGCCAATCGCCTCAGTAGAGCAGCAGTCTCTGGGGTATTTCTCATTGTCTCTTGCGCGTTTTCGGGAACACCAGATTTCGAACATTCGTTGACGAGGTTCAATACTTCGCGAGCACAATCATCAAGTGCTCTTGGTCGAATTTTGTTGGTTGAAGCAGCCAAAGCAGCAGCTTCGCCCCGCCATCTCGATGGGCCAGGCATCTCAAGATCTAGCCCAGCGTTTATCGCTTCGGAAGTCGAGTATGTGCCAAACCTAGGATACGTCAGCACATGAAAGCTCAGCTCAGGAGCAAACGTACCAATCACTCATTATCATCCCCTTCCAACCCCATTCCTCCCTCAAAATATCTCGCAGCAATTTTGGATCTTCAGCAGCATGTATTCCATTGACTTTGTTGTACGAAGTCATGATTGCCTTGGGCTTCGCTTCTCGAATGGCGAGTTGGAATGGCATTAGGTAGATCTCCCTGAGAGCTCTCTCCGTTAAAATCGAATTCACTTTATTGTGCTCATGCTCTTGGTCATTGCAGACAAAATGCTTGAGTGTCGCAACAATATTCTCTTCCTGAATCCCCTTAATCAAAGCTGCTGCTCCCAATCCAGCAAGAACGGGATCTTCACTGAATGACTCGAAACCTCGTCCACCTAGCGGTCCACGTTGCATATTGATTGTTGGTCCCAGAAGCACATGGGCTCCCTTGGCCTTTGCTTCTTGTCCCATCAATTTCCCCGCCTCTAACAAAAGCTCTTGGTCGAAAGTTGACGCCAATGCTGTGCCGCAAGGGAAACAGGCCGCTGGGACGCCATTGAAGAATTTGGTTCCTCGAACTCCGTTTGGACCATCTGAAAGTCGCAATGAGGGAACGCCATGTTCTGGAAAGCTTTTTGTGTGCCAGAAATCAATTCCTGTCCTGGATGTTAGCGTGATTGAACGGCAAGGTTGGAATTGTGACATTACCAGCAAGTAAAGAGACCTTTTCTTGATCTGAAAGCTTAGACAAGACCGAATCTACGTTAATCGTTGCCATTTTCCCCATGATGAAGCTTCTGATGACGGAAAAGACTCGGAAAATGGACAAGCTGTGAAACAAACGAGGGTAAAATATGAGAATGGTTCAATACAGCATTGGGAACAAATATTAGGACTCAAGTGGAAAGAACGCGGTGTATTTGAAAGCAACTCCACCTTCTTCAACTTCGTCGTCGAGAAATGAATATTCTTTCGCAATGGGACCAAAGAACTCAACGGAGGCGTTCCATTGAGTGCCACCCTATCTTCGCCCGAAGATCATCCAGGCTTCGGAGAAACAGCGGGAGAATTCCACACCGAGCCTCAACGTAGGTCCGAGAGCGTCTCACTCAGCTTGATAGAGGCCAATTCGAGCTCTGGAGATTAAAAACCTGGGGCATTGTATTAGCGGACTTGCCAAGCAATACGTGCATCGCCAACATCATGTTTCGAGCGTGTTCATGCTGCGTCCCGAGGAGCTGCCGATGAACTGAAGGCTCGTGGGGTGTGTATGTCTCCGCGTGTCGCCATCGTTATCCGGGAGACTGTTACTCGCTAAAACCCTGCCGATGATCCGCTGTTGTTGAGGGGTTCAGAACCGAAGATCAACCGAGCCCTTCCCTGAAAATTCGCCCATGGTTTTCTTCTCCCGCACGACACTTCAACCAGCTTAGCTCACATCAACTTCCAATCCAACTTCACAACAACCTCAAATTTACCATAGTGTTCTCCTCACACTATGAGGTAAGAATAGGGCCAAACGTTGAGAGATGGGTTGAGTTATGGAGAACCCCATAATGGCAGCTTCCTGACTTCAAGAACCCCGCCTGTCAAGAATTGGTTCTGGGGGATCTGGGGTATAAAAATGGCCGAGTCGAAGTGACATAGTTGATGCCAAGAAAGCTCCAATTTCCTTTTCTGAAGAGAGTCTCTTGTTTCTGCATCTCCCCTCATCCAGAGCGCGCCAAATCAAGTAACGATATCCTCTCCATGGGAATGGCCAACATCACCGGCTACGATGTAGACGCTGAAACCGTCGAGGTTCCAGTCTGCACCCGCGTTCTTCCTCTCGCTAGAGCAGACCCCTTTATATCGGCCAGGTGTTCGACAATACCCAAGCTCTAGGCGTACTCGTTGCTGAAGAAGTAATTCGCATCATGGGCGAAACCACAGATTGGGACTCGAACCCCCAAACCTAGGGCAAGCAACAATACGTCACCTGGCCTGGTCGAAAGCGCTTCGACAACTCAGTCGTAAACCGTGCCGGGCATCCAGGAAATTATACCACCGGCCCAGACGTCGCAATTCAGACTAGAACTCCCGATCTTGGCTCAATTGTCCTTGTCACGGTTGGAGCAGAAATCTATACTAAGATGGGAGATCAAGGCTATGACACCTATGAATAAGACGATGTTTGTTACGATGTCGAATGGTAATGCGGCTTCGGGGTTCATTCCTGATACGGAGTCGTTCTTGACGCATTTTACTTTTGAGGTGTTGGTGTCGAATTTGCTGCTAGGGTCTTGTGCTCAGGATAGGATTGCGGGGAATCTTACGCAGATGTTTACTGAGTATAAGAGCTTGTCAGGTCAGTGATTGTGAAAATTGGGTTCGAGGGGAAAATGTGCTTGCCTATGTAGAGTCTGTTCGGCAACAAAAGGTCTAGTCATTTTGCTCACTTGAAATGATAAAGTCTTTATTGTTAATTAAAAAGTTCGTGCTCTTCTCAATTTAAAATTCTCTCATACGCACATTTCATGAGATGGACTCCCGCTGAAGCGTGCAAGTAAGAGGTTGCCTCAATTCATGTCCCCCGGCTTGGGCTTGGGCAAGTTGCCTCAAAACACTTCAAAGAATTAACGTTTCCCATAAGTCTCATCTCAGGTTGTTCTTTTGATAAGAATGAGGAAATTCCCGTACAATTGTAGCAATTGCAAGTAATTCATCTCTAGCCTCTTGAGAATTGATACAAGTTCAACATAGGTTGGCAAATAATCACGTGACAGACTCAAAACTGACAGAATGAAGTACCAAGGTGCGTTCATAGTGGCTCCGCAATGTTCCATATCAGGTATTAAGAAGAGGTGGTAGAACTCGCTGACATTGATAGACTGCGGCGCGAGAGCTCGAAGGACATGTTCGTACAACTAAAGATTGGTGCCGGGAGGGTATGTGGAGTCCGCAAGACCGTGGTAATGGATTAACTTGCCTCCAGCTTTATAAAAAGGCGAGATGTCGCAGTAATCTGCGCTTGCGTTTTCGGGATTGATGGACTCGGAAAGCAGGACGGTGTCGTAAGTGAGGTCCTTGTAAGTGAAATCTAGACCAACTTCAAGGAGACCTTGAACGTAGCCGAGCTGATTTGCTTGTCCACTGCCGTCGCCGATATCCTCGCTCCAGGTGGCTTCGCTACCGAGGAGGAAGTGGTTGAAAACGAAGGTTTGGTTGGCGTTGACCCAATCGCTGTGGATAGCGTTGAGCGTATCGATTTGGGGCCTAGTGAGATAGTTGGTTGTATTGCTTCCCATGCAAAGCAGTGTAATTGGGTTAAAGTTGCAACCCAATGGATCGGAAATGATCCTGTCGACGAGACCATCTTGGCCATCACACTGACGGATCACCTCCTCATTGATGACTGGAAACATAGCTTCTGGCATCGTGTGAGATGAGTTAGTGGGCGCATTGTAGGTGGTGGCCTTGAAGGCAAATAGTTGAATGCGAGTTGTGAACCATGCTGGCGCGCCAGCGACTACTCCATCATACTCCTCAGGGAAAAGTTTGAGTGCTTTCAAGCCTTGGCGTCCACCGACAGAGTACCCGCTAAAATAGCTGTATTTAGGACCAGATCCATAATATGCTTCAATAAGCAGTTTCGAACTGACAGTAGAGCCGTGCATTGCTCTCCAGCCCCAATTTGTGATGGAATCTGGGTTTCCCTATGCCCAGTGTCTTGGAAAGAACCATTGTAGCTAGTATCCATAGACATAACAGTAAAGCCATATCCAACGCCATTGCCCTATTAGTAATGTTAGTACTGGTTGGAAAAAACCGCATAATGGACTTACCATATCAATCCGGTTCACACCTCCTGTATATCCTCCATTCCCAGCAGCCCTGCCTGTGTGGGAAGATGCCTCCGCTCCGAGAGGAATTGCCTACTCACAAGAAACGATTATTCCAGTTATCTGGTAAGAATAACTCAAAGGTATAGTGAGTGCCCGCTTCAGCAGTGGCATTGACCCGGGCAGGGAGATTGCAAGCTGGCGGGAGATTCCGGGTAAGGCAGGTTGCCGGGTACCGTGAAGGTGGAATTGCTTCCAGGCGCGGCGGCATAGTTGACAGTACCAATGATTCCATTGGCGTTCAAAATAGCTTGCAAGGCGGCAGTCGAACAATTGAGAGTGGTAGCTAAGCGCATTAACGAAAGAAATCCTAAAACAGCTTGGAACTTTATCGTAGGAACTGAGAAGGGGGATTGATGGTAGGAGTAACGGAGAGAGTACTGGGCAAAGTAATTGTACCTCAATACTTGGACCAGAAACCCTTGGGATAGACGCGAAGACGCACGATGTAGACGAGGCATATGGCAGGGCCGCCTTCTAACCAATCCACAAAAAGATCAAAGCCAGGAAATTCTGCGAAGCTCTCACCAAAGACTTGGGAGTTGGAATTCGCCACATTTCAAGCTAGTTCGGAGTTGGTTGTGTCCACATACATGGTGTCAGGGTGCTCTTGAACCTGGACCTGCAGAGGCGGGGTCTCCAGGTCAGGAAGAAGGGCTGGTCCCGGATATTGGCACTCGTGGCATGGTTTGAAGTTCGGCCCTTATCTAAAGTTGAAGTTGAAATTGAAAAGCTCATTTGTACCGCTGTCGTCCTTCTCCATCTCCGCTTCTAGTCGTCAAGTGGCTTGACATGATTCCCCATGCACTAAAAAGCTGTTGTGCCGATGTACTTCCGGGCTTAGACCTGCAGAAGGCTCGTGCGCCAGGAACACATCCAGTAGTCTAGAGAAGTAAACGCTGACTCGTTAGTCCATTCTCAATACATACAGCGCGATTCGACAGCGAGTAGAAAAGGAGGATAGGATGAGAATAATGCCGAACCAGGCCAAATCGTTCTCGATATTTTTTTTCGACGTGAGAAATTCTATGTAAATTTTGGTAATTTGACTCATTCCAAGTGTGTCTGCGATCAATGCTGTCTGCCAAATGCCAGCAACTTAAAAAATCTTGACAAGATCCTTATTGAAAACTTCAGAGAAAATCACAGATCGCGTCTCAAAATTGAAAGTACGTTTCAAAGTAGGTTCCCATCTCAGTATTCATTGATATGTGACTTTGTGTCCTGTCGAAGTTGTCTCAATCCTCTCCAGTATGAAGAGGATTATTTCCCCGAACTGCTTATTGTCGCGCAGTGTAAGTAAGGGTACAGTATGAAGATCTAAAGATCGCAATCGTGCGACTCGAGCACCTTTCCGAAGCCCGGCTTAATCATGTGTGACTCGACCTTCGATCACATGAGCATGAACAGCGTGAACATCCTGTAACCCTCTTCTGAACAAGCTTTGAGGAACCACAAACTATTTTTGTACAACTTTTGCCACGTGAGGACCCCAGGTGTCCAGACTTTTTACAAGTAATACAGCGCAGATCCCAAAGAACAGATAAGCTTAAGCCAACTCATGATCTTACACTATAATAAAGGTAGAAACGGAAAAGATGTGCCTATTGCTTGACGAGAAGAAATCTATATATATTATACATTTTAACACTCAACCTCAACGTAACCTCAACAACAACCACCACAAGCGATGTCCTCGAACAAGTACGCCATAGTCTTGAACGCTTGAGCAAGTTTCCACCGGATGACCTGAAGTCTAGCCAAGGAAAAGTCAGCGGGAGCCTGATCTCGTCCTGGAATGCTGCTTACTCACCCACCCTGGTGGGGTAATTTGCCACTTGGGCTCCCCTCCTCCTTTTCCCTACTACGCCGCAAGCGAGTCGGCCGCAGAATCCAACCTCTGCCTGAAATGGCGGGGTAGTTTGAATCGTAGTCGTGAAGTGCTGCGAATGCGGTTTGTAGGGATACCCTCAACTCGAAAATCCGGCGACGATCTAAATGCGTTTGCGAAACTCCCGAAAATGCTGGTGATGATGCAAAGATGACAATCCACCTCTTCAATCACGGACGTGAAAGCCGTGGGTCCTCAAATATCCTTTGAGGTAAGCAATTGCCGTGTCCTTGTGCGCAAGGTCGGCGTCCTTTTCTGCGATTACAGTATCCTTCTCTGTAATTAATTGATTGCGTCGGAGCAGAGTCCTGTCTTTTTCTGCGATTCTCCCTTCGTGCAGGCGAGTGACTTCGTCGGCTTCGGCAAGGCGGGCGCGAAGGATTTCGACTTCCCGGACCTTCTCTTCGTAGAATTGGCGGTAGCCTTCGACGTCGTCTCTCTTGTGTACCAATCCGCGCTTCATCAACCGATATTTCTCTTCCAGTTTCTCGAATTTCTTCTCTAGATCGTCGAGGTCATCCTCAACTCGATGTTTCTCCCCGATCTCATGTTCGAGTTCTGCCCGAACTCTCCCGCAATGGTGATGCTCGTTGGCAATGTTGGCAAGGCGTTGGTTCTCTTGTTGCAGATTCCAGACATTACGCTGCTCGAAGCTTAGTCGTGTTTGGAGACGCCCGACTTCAATTTGAAGAGCTTCATATCGTTCCTCGGCATCAATAAGTTCTCGGCTGGTGGTATCCCTCTCGCTGGATCGTCCTCTAGATGTAGAGCGTCGAAGGACCAAACGTTCACGCCCGTGACGGTCCCGCTCAATATAAGCACCTCCTGATCCTCTCTTGTTGGCCATTGGAGCGATTGTGTTACCCAGGGTGAAAAGTATATGTGCTCCCCTTGAAGGAGGAAGCCAGTGAAGTGTGCGGTTGCGGTGCTAATGTATGTTTCTCCTCGTGGTAGAAGGTTGTTGGCTAGCTCAATACTTCGAGCTGCAGTTATTGATGATGTCGTGCAGTTATCTGTTGGTATTGGACAGAGGTGCAGAAGATCGGAGCAATGAAAACCATAAGGCTTGATATATAAGTACGGTTGCCTGAATGACAGGTCTTCAGGACAGGAGGGGAGCCTCGTTCAACATGATGCATCGGCGTCGGTCTGCACCGAACCCGTTGGTCTCGGTGAGCATGTCAGGGCTGTGTCGGTAAGAATTAAAGGGTAGGCAAAGCTACCGTTACCCCAACGGAAACAGACCGAAGCTTCAAGATAGCATTGTGGTTGAGGACCGTGTAGAAATGTGTAGGTGTGGCAGGTGAGACACTATGCCATGACCAGCCAGAAGCCAATGCCAATACGTGTGGCTTGACATCTGCTGATTTGCTCCCCTGGAAAGAGGTGCCAAAGCTTGCCCTTCAAGGAAAATTAAGAATCTCACCTCTGCCTGAAACGGACTTTGTGCTTAAGGGTGCAGAAAGTCTCTCAGCTGTTCAAGGGTGTATTGGTTCTCGTAGCCTTGTACAGAGCCCGCCTTCCCGTCTGGAGTGCGGCGACTCCTACTTGGGACCAATGAATTGAAGCATAGAAACACATTGGTCAAGAGGTGTGTGTGGCAGAGACTGTGGATTCCGATGAAAAGAGATGGAGGGGTCATGAAGTCCTGGACTGTGCATTCAGCCTCGAATTTGGGGGCCACTAAGCCACAGCCATCAGCCCGCTGATTGGTCACCCTAGAATCGTCTCAAAAGCGACTCAACTTGCCAATGGAATGCTCCATGATCTGATGTCAGATTCAAGAATGTGGAAATTGCATTGTGGCTTTCAAACTCTCAATCAGGTTTAGTGGTCGAAGAAGTGTGGCACCTCCTGCAGATTTCAACTATCGCCATGGCTATCTGTGGCTGGAATTTTGGTGTTGTCTTGTGTGAGAGCGATCTTCACCACAAGGCAGATTTTCCCCTCGTAAGGCTGAATGTGCAGAGATTTTGATATGAGTAAATGACGCGCGTACTTGTGCTTGAAATGTTGGTGGTTGCAACGATATGTAATGTTGTTTCAAAGCCTTGGACATCGCATTGGAAATTGTTTGCGACCTCTGGCGGTTTGCGCATCCATCTGCGACTTTCGAGTCATAGTATCGGGCGCAAGCAGTACTGAACAGCGCGCTGACTATGAGAACACGACGGCGGCCAGTCTACAGACCCCTAAAGCTGCGAGTTCGGAAGGCCAGTGACATTCTGGTTTATGCGCATGTGAGAACTGACTCCGTCGATTGTGCCGTACTGTGTGCCCTCGTGAGCGAAATGCGAAAGACCAGGCAACATAGCAGGTTGTACGTATAATTACCAACAATGTTTCAACCATAATCCAAGATGTAGAGGCCATACTGCAGAGTATTTGCCACTGACGCTGGACACCCATTCCTAAGGTAGCCGTGGGGTCGGAGGGCTCGCAGACAACCAGAAAGGCTTCAACCTCAACGCAATCTAAGACCCAGTGCAGCTGGTCCCCATTCTCCAGTGTGGCCAAGATCTCAGCCTTCATGTGTTATATCCATTGTGTCTATTCGCCATGTCGGGTCCTTCTAGATCGTGTTCATTCGTGTGAAGAGAATATTCGAATTTCCGGTCGAAGGTAAAATTGCGATACAATTTTGAGCGCCACGATACTGTCGCCCTCTGGACATAGATCTAACCTTCTCCCAGAATGAATTGAGGCTTTCCAGGTCGACCGAGCGATTCTTGTTTTGATGGTGCGTATTCTTTCATGCATTTGATGCCGATACCAACAGCATCCCGCAGCCTGGTCTGCCACATACCCGTTCTCGACGGCTTCCCCACAATCAATAGTCATATAGTATTGCAGATCGTTGACCTCGAATCTGTCTGAGTGCCACGCCTCCGCCATCGTTTACGTGCCAAGTTCGTGCTCTTTGTGGATTTCGGGATAGGATAGTCTCAAAATCGTGGTACATTATGGCGTTCGTACGGAGCCTCTGATCAATTCAATGGGATTGACGCCAGCTGCATAGGTGTTTCGATCGCAATAAGGGTCGATCGCCACGTTCGCTGTGCATGGGCTTTTGGAGGGTTGTCGTCGATCTTGAGTTTCTCGGGGAAGAACAGCAAGGAAAAAGCTCGCTCGACGCAGAGCCCAAACGCACAAGCCATGCAACGAACACCGCACTCACAAGAATTCTCCCGCTGTGCGATTTTGCTAATCAGACATTGTAAGGCTCAAGCTCTCCCCTCCCAAGTGTTGATGTGCCTAGTCTCCAGTTGTCGTTGCTTCGTTAAGGATGAACTGCCTCCCGAATATTCTTCTTCACTTCTCTGGCAAGCCAAAGAGAGTAATGAAAAAAGGTATGGCCCGTCAGACGTCCATCAACACCCACCCAGTCCCCGAGGCCGAAGCCATCAGAGAAAGGGCTGAGATCATCGCCACTCTCTATACAGTGCACCGCGTGAGCAGCACACCGCCATCTTTGCAGATAGTTCGAGAGCAAAAGGCCTCACTCTTGGGCATCGAGGATCGACTCATCGTCCGGGTTGGAGATCTGCAGCTTTTTTGAGAAGCTCAGAAAGGGATGTTTACTATAGAAATGATTCTATGACTGTGATTGAAAAACATTAGCAGATGTAACAAACAACTTTTGATATCGAATTGTGCCATGGAAAACTCCAAATTCGTAGCAAAAACCACCCAGATGGAGTGATTGATGCCACTGCTGTGAAGCCAGGGAGAGTGACAAGTAGAGGGGTGGTTGGACTCACAGTAAAATCGCTGAAGAAGAGAAAGAGAAGGAAGAGGAGCGAGGTATTTATGATAGAAAATTCCCAGATGGAGCTAAATTAGCGCGGACAAACATGCATGGATCTGGGTGTGTTTGCTCAATTTCTGTGCCTCAGGCAAGTAAATCGCTCGGTGTGAGGTTCGGCCCGTTGCAGAGATTTTTCATGAGTGGAGAGTGAATCTGAAAATTTGCAACCAATCATATTGAGATTAGTGTAGATGTGAATAGCTTCACTTCTCAATCTTCGGATTCTTTAGACAATTGCGCAACTATCTACTCAAAAATCATACCTCGCTCCTCCCCCCTCTCCTTCTCTTCTTCAACAATTTTACTGTGAATCCGACCACCCCTTTACTTGTCACTCTCCCTGGCTTCACTACCGTGGTATCAATCACTCCATCTGGGTGGCACTATCCTGAAAAAAATCATCTGCTTCGCAGACGTTCTTACTGGGGAAGTTGCCAGGATATGGCCGTAGGTCCACTTAGCAATCTCCCTCTTGCCAAACATCTAAAATTACGAATTTTTGCAGGAAGTTCTGACTTCTGCCAAAGGCCCACGGCGGCCAACTAACTCTGTATTCTTCTGTAGAGACTTCCAATCTAATTTGGTATCGAGTACAACGCAAAATTACTACGTTTGCTTGAAGCTCAAGTCTGATCCTAGCATCAATGCCCTGCACTCTCTCAATATCAATAGGCTCCCGACTTCACCCGAGCATATCATTTGAGGCTCCCAAGCACAAAAGCATGCAGATGTTTGTTCTGTAGAAATTGTTATCAGTAGGACTTACGTGCGAATTTCGCAATTAGAAGTGATCTCGGGAGTTGGGAATGTTGCACGCAGGTAAACAACGAATTGGGAGGAACTGCGCATCTTCGTTGTTCTCAGCTCAATACAAACATGTTACTCCTTTTTATCCATACTCCTTCGAGAAACTTCTCTCTTCAAGCTCCAATTCGGATATTCTGCTACCGCTGCATTTGTATCAATATCCACATGTTTCCATATTTTCATGCCAAGAGTAGGTTATTTCTCCAAGCAACCATATCGTTCTTTTAGTGCAGCTCTGCCTTTAAAACCCTACCTCACTGAGAAACATTAAAGTTCTGATATCTATTTCCAGAGGCACCTCAAACTATAGGTTGATATCCCGTTCTTTTCCTGTGAAAGATTGAACATTTTAGGAATCTCTCAAATTTGTATCTGGGCGACCAGTCAATCCTATTTGCTTGATGACACTGTCATTGTGTTATATTCCCAACTATCTCTCTACCTTTAGGTTTCTTTCATTCTCTTTCATCCGTTACCCACTGTTCTTGTGTCAAATCACGTATCTTTTGTCATTCCAAAGCTTCCCGAGGTCATTTCTGCCGACTCGATGTGGCACATTTATGTCAAAAATATACATGTCATTGTAGAACATTCGTAGCTTATTGTTATCTTCTCCTGGGTTGCTTTTATCCTCTCATCCAGAATCAATTTCGTCCGCTGAGCAATACCATGGCTTTTGTTGCACATCGCATTTGAGGTCATCCTTTTTTGGCCATCGATTATTGGTCACTCGTTTTAGGTCACTCATTTCTAGTCACTAATATCGCGTCGTAATGTTTCGTGACACTGACGAGAACCTCATAAAATGTCTCTTTTTGCATATCGCGATTTATGTCTATCGTCATTCTTTTTACATCACGCTGTGACATCTAATGTTGCCTTCACAGAAGCCTGCTAGAGTACCCAAATTCTCAAGCTAAATTTTACACTCGGCACCGAGATTCATTTTTCTAATTTGTTTGTTGTCGTGACACATTCTAAAATCAATATCTATTTCCAAACTCCTTTCGTCCTTGATTTTCTCCTTTAACGGTTTCGGCATCTGAGATTCGTAAGTCACGTTTTATCAAAGCTCCATTGTCTATATCTTTACTGATACATATTTGTTCAGTGAGCTTGTCGCTATGGGTTATTGAGAGCTTTCTCTCTATTTGTGAAATAAATTATTCTCTTCTACTAATGTGAATGCTGGTTTTTGAGTAGTACAAGGGTTCTGTCGCACGTCGTGCCCAAATTTTGTACTTTTTGGCGATTGCGAAGTTGCTTCGGGCTCTCAAAATAACTTGCTAAAGGGAAATGTCGGAGCAGGATCCTTTCGTTGCATGTCGCATCCAAATGTATTTCTTTCATTTACTCATAGTTTGGGTCTTCGTAGTTTTGTAGTGCCATTGATGAGTTTTGCAATAATTTTTGTTGCATCTCGCGATTTATGCCACTCGTCAAGAAAAATGCCAGTCATTCATTCAGCACGATAGAATAAATCTAGTAGGATGAAAAGCTTGTAGAGTATCACTCTTGAGGTCATGAATAATTGGGGATAACCAAGTAATCATTCCGCCGGATAGAGGAGTGGATGAATGTAGAAATGACTGAGTGCCCTGCTGTATCTTGCCTACTTCTGAAGTCGTGAACCCTCTCAAAGTGATTACTTCTTTTCTGCCGTGCCCAAGCTACAAATACGGAGCGTAAAGATGTCTATGTCGTTATGAACATTGAAGTTCTACGTATCTCTTTCCTTTAAGTTTTCCTGACCGATGGGCTTAAGCTTGTGATCATGCCTACGTTCTACTATTCGTAAATCGTTGATCAACCTGTGGAGTAAGAATTCTGAGAGTCTCTAGTCTCACTAAGGCTTAGTAAATATCAAGGCTTCCAACAAAATGGGTTGATTTGGTTTCGTCGATTGATTCGAGCTGGGAATTGTGCCGTGGAACCCTCCTTTAATATGGCAAGAAAATAATTAATTGTTGCTGTAGACACAGCTTTCCCGTCTTGGAAGGTTTCATAATCATTTCTCACAATTTAATATGCACCATTTGTTGTCGCGATCGCTTGTCCTGTTACAGCGAAGAAGTGTCGACATGGCATATCTGCACATACTCGCCTAAAGTCCGCGGATGCCCTCGTCCTCAATCCTCCGAAAATAATAGAAATATTCATTCACATAGGAACATTGCGAGCGATCAGAATTTCGAAGAAGGATTGTAAAGTCTCTTGTCAATATTGTGCCGGATTTCCGGACCTCGGCCTCCGACAGGTGATCCCAACAACTCTGCGACACCACATCCATTCTGACATTTGTGGGATATGCTCCATTGCGTATTTCGGACTATTGGATATAGATCGCAGTTATTGGAAGAGATGAAGTACTTGAGATCGGCTCAGCCAGCTCATTTCTTCCCACGCTGGTCTTGTTCGCGATTGATAGGCGGCGACGAGTGTGTTGCTTTGTCGCTCGTGTCAATCGTCTAGCCACATTCTTGCTATTATTAGATTTGAACCTTTAACGACCTTGATGAGGTTTGCGGGCCATTTGATTCCGCTGATGAGGCCATAGTAGATCTTGAAAGTGGCTGACGAAGGAGATATTATATGTTGAATCGAAGAAGTGCTTGATGGGTTTTGTTGACTTCACTGGTCAGGTTGAACGTGTCAGAATGAAACAAGAATTCACCCTCTTGTGTTGGGCCTGAGATGAACTTGTTTACGACAATCTGATTCCAGGTAAGACAAAAAGATAGACTTTCAAGATCACCAAATTCTCAATTCAAGTATTAATTCCTGCTGTGTACACACGACGGATGGAAATAATTTGTGTCATGAGGTAACGAAACCTTTTGACTCTCAACTATCAGCAACTGTGATATTACAATATTTATATTCTTGTCTCTCAGCTAGAAACATTATTGGGGGCATCTAAATAAATTGCCACACTGCCACAGGATTTGAATCCAACCACTTCTTGGCAGGCTTCGTTCCCAATCGAGAGGTAGAGTCCTTGCTCATACTAAGGTAGTCACTCCCGCCGAAATCTGTAATTCAGCGGTGTCCTCTGCTGTTTTGCCTTCCGACTTCTCATTTTCTGAGCAGAGATCTTTCGAGAGTTCTTCCAAACTTCCTCTCCACGCGTTCTCTGCTTCCCTCCCTGCCTCGGTCTTAGCTTCCTCCCCTGCTTCCTTCTCTGCTTTCCTCTTCCTAATCACGTCTACTAGAAATTCATCTACAGTTCTCGTCCGCCGATCAGCTCGCAGTTTTCCAACCCTCCACTCTTCTTCTTCCAGATGAAGTGTAATCTCCCGATACATGATATCGTTCCACTCCTGTTTCGACCATTTGCACCAGCTCACTTCTGGCGCTTGACACCTATTCTCAATGACCATCTTCTTCCTCTTCTTTCCCACCTCAACACAATCATCAACGTCTCTTCTTGCCGCGTCATAGCCCCAGTACACTCCCTTCTCGTTACAGTAATCCATCATCCAGTCAAAGAAGGCATCGCAATCTCTCTGTACTCCCTCGGACGCTCTCCTGATAACGACAACCTTGATGGCATCAGGAAGTAACTTCTCAGCCAAAGCTCTCATCTTCAACTTTTCCCCGTCCGCGCTCTTGATCTCTTTTCTGAGCCACAAACTACCCTTCTCTACATTAAAAGTTGTGATATCGATCGCCCCTCGCCCTCTCAATTGCCCCAAGATCATCTTAAGCCTATCCTCATCAATGAAAACAGGCTCCACGCCAGCATCATCCAATCTCAGTTGGACATTGTCAAAGCACACATCTTCAATTCCCTTCACCCGAACAGTCTCGCCCGCAAGCTGCTCTGAAGAGATCTCAAATCGGCACTCTTCGCCTGAAGTCTTGGTTTGGGAAAAGCTCAATTCTAGAGTTGGATTTTGAGAGAATAATTGAGGATGACAGCGCCATGAAAACTCTTCTTTCTCGCCCTTTTTCTTTTCACGATAGTCTTTTGGGATGTGGAGGAATCGAGACATGCCTCCATTTGAGGTGAGGACTACGCACGGCTCTGGATTATCGAGTCTCAATGGGCGCAATTTGGGAGCGTCAAAGCCTAAATCGGAGGTATTCATGCCATTATAAGCGTCGATAAAGTTCTTGAACATGTCGCTCGGTGAAGGTGGTGGAGTACGTGATGGTGATGGTGATGCGGAAGTGGATGTAGCCTCAGGTGTCGCAAGTGCCTTTGCTGTTTTGGTGCGCTTCCGCTTTGATGGCAGGACCTCAGGAAGTGATTTCTGGCTCTCATCCTCGTTTTCAGGTGGCGGAGTGTCTAGTAATGGAGTAGATGTTTGACTGTTTGGTGTTGTGCTTGATCTCGTGACTCTGGCACGCTTTGCTGGAAGAGGCTCGGAGTGCGATAGCTCCTCTATGCTCCTTTTTAATAGTGAAGGTGTTTCTGAAAATGGGGTGGATTCTTGCGATGTGAGTGTTTGGTCTTCTCTCATGACTCTGGCACGCTTTCCCGGAGGAGGGCTGGCTTGCGAAAGGTGCTCTCCAGTTCTTTTGCCAGGCGGCGATTTTGTTGAGCGCGCGCACAGCTGTGCCATCTTGTGAGAATCGTCAAAATCTGATGATTTCTAATGTGGAGTTTGTGATGGGGTCAGCGTATAACGACAGCTGACGAAGTTCGTGCTGATGGGTTTGTTTAGGTGGAGGATGAGGAAATGGAAGGGGCGTCCTTAGCGAGCGCAGAAAATTGATTGTCCGTTAGCATTGTGCAGACGACTATTCAATTGTGTTTAAGGCGGTGAGCGACAATACCAGAGCCTCGCTCCTGATTGAGAAAATTTAAGTGTTCAAAATGGGATACCAATGAAGATGCATCTGTTCTTGCATGGAAGTTGCGTGTAATTTAAAGGTGAAGTGTTGCCACTTAATAAGGTTAGTCAAGGGAGCCGAAGTTGCCACGACACAACGTGATCCGAGCAACTGTAACCACGCATATCGTTGTAGTGTATCATATAATTCACGGTCAGTACAATCATTACTGAATCATATGGGATTGTTCTTCTCGAGAGGTTATAACATTCTCCAGTGCGGCTAGGCACACGTCACATGCTTTCCTTTATTGATCATGGATCTATTCGCAGTTCCAACAGACGTAACCAACAGCAAGGATTTTTGGTAAATAACATATCTGCTTCATTTTTCTTATCCTCGAGTACACGACACTTCAAAGATATTCCTTGACTCCAAATCCGTCCACCGCCTTCTATGGTGCTGATTTGACAACCTTAACAAGCAAAAAAGGCGGACGGTCTCTCGTCTTAGACCAGTCTGGAAACTCTTTGATCTGCTCAGGAGTTGGTCCCCATTCATTAATGGCTGCAAGTGTAAAGCCAGCATTCAACAAAATCGTGAGATACGTTGAGATAGTCCGATGTTGCTTGACCACACCTTCAGCCATCCAATTCGTGATTCGAGGACCCTCAGATAAATAACTATCAAGAGGCCAAACATTACGACCTTCAGAATCAAGGATAAAGTTCGGGTTCCGTGGAGCTGTCCAAGTTGGATGCTCAACATTAAAGACAAACGCTCCGCCTGGAGTAAGACTTTGATAGACTTCTGCGACTAAGTCAGGCAACTTCACCAGATAATGAAGAGCCAGCGAGCTGAAGACAACATCAAAACTCCCAGATGGCAATTTTAAAGTCTCCAAATCGGCTTGTTGATACGTGACCGCGGAGTCGGCTGGGAATTCTTTTGCCTTTTCCAGCATATTTTGAGACAAATCGATGCCATGGACTTCTTCTACTGCACCAGCTTCTCGAGCCCATCTGCATGTCCATCCAAATCCACATCCAAGATCTAGAAACTTCAATCCTTTGAGATCTGGTATCATTGCCTTCAAATCTTCCCATTCTGGCGCGCCATCGAGACCCTTAACTTGGCGTGGAAGTTGGATATATTGCTTGAAGAAGTTTGGATCGTCATATATATTCTGAGCCATCATGCTTCGTATTTTCCTCGAGTCTTCGATTGAGTTTCTGCAATTTTTTCTATAGCGAGAATTTCTTCGATATATTCTACAGTACTATTTTCCTGTCGCCTAACCAAAAGCATCTCGCCGATGACTCGAGTCGTGGCTGTCTTGCACCATGGCGTCTCTTCCCCTGTCGCCCCATACACGCCGTCTATCTTGTTGAATCCAATTGGCCTGGCATTCGGTACTCGTGGATTCTTCCGTGGTTGCTGATACGTCTGTCAGCCTGCTACTGAATTGATGTTCGGGGATGAATTGGCGGGGTGAGATCTTCCCGAAGTCGGCGCATCACCAATATTTTTTCTTGTCGGAAACCGAGCAACAAAGCTCTTCAAAACCACACCACTGAGCAATTACCTCCGAATAGTTTCGCATAGTCTCGCGCCAATATGTCAGATTCAGCGACTCCAGTTGGTTTGGCGGTGCCAACGAGGAAGCCCGCAGCAGCAACAGCGTCGGTGGAGGAGTCAAGTGATGCGACTCACACCCCATCACAACGGTACCTGTCAACTCGTGGGGGTGATTATGGCGTACGCTTCACGATTCTCTGGTGTCAACAAAAATTAACGATTGGTAGATGTCCTTCGAGGAGGTCGTCTTGAAAGGCCTTGCAGCAGATGGGGGTCTCTTCATTCCAGAGGAAATCCCACAACTACCCCGCGATTGGCAGACAAAATGGCAAACACTCTCTTTCTCCGAATTGGCTCTCGAACTCCTGTCACTATACATCTCTACTTCCGAAATCCCACGCACAGACCTGAAGGAGATCATTGATCGTAGTTATTCTACCTTTCGCGCCCCAGAAACTACACCTCTCGTTGCTCTAAATGAGTCAGACAACCTATACCTCCTCGAATTGTTCCACGGCCCAACCTTTGCTTTCAAAGATGTCGCATTACAATTACTTGGAAACTTGTTCGAATACTTCTTGGTTAGACGGAATAAGGGCAAGACTGGAAGAGATAGGCATCATCTCACAGTGGTAGGCGCGACAAGTGGTGATACTGGATCTGCTGCAATCTATGGTCTGAGAGGAAAGAAGGATGTCTCAGTTTTCATTCTACATCCAAAGGGAAGAGTCAGCCCAATCCAGGAGGCCCAAATGACAACAGTCCTCGATGCCAATGTTCACAATTTGGCTGTTGAGGGCACATTCGACGATTGCCAGGTAGGTGTTTGGCTTTGCTTCAAAATGACAATGCTAATTCTGGTAGGACACTGTCAAAGCCCTCTTCGCCGACGACAAGATCAACGAAACCCTCAATCTCGGTGCAGTAAACTCCATCAACTGGGCACGAATCCTCGCCCAAACCACGTACTACTTCCACGCATACTTCGCACTCCTTAAATCTAAGTCCTTTAAATCAGACCACAAGATCCGCTTCGTCGTACCTACTGGCAACTTTGGCGATATTTTGGCAGGCTACTTCGCAAAGCGAATGGGACTACCAGTCGAGAGACTCGTGGTTGCTACAAATGAGAACGATATCCTGGACAGATTCTGGAGAACAGGCCATTACGAGAAGAAGGCAGTACATGGCAAAGCTGCTGAAGGAGGAATCCCAGCTGATGGCGCCAAAGCGCATGAAGATGGTGTCAAGGAGACCCTGAGCCCAGCCATGGACATTCTCGTTTCATCGAATTTCGAACGTCTACTCTGGTTCTTGGCATACGAATTCGCTGCTGATGCGGGAATGGATGACGAATGGAACAAGAAGCAAGCCGGACAAGAAGTTGAGAACTGGTTGAAGCAATTGAAGTCTCAAGGAGGCTTCAGCGTTCCTGCTGATATCCTCAAGTTTGCGAACAGAGATTTTGAAAGCGAAAGAGTCAGCGATGTGCAGACAATAGAGACCATCAAGCAGTTCTACGCCACACCATTGTTGAATGGAACGAAGGCAACGAATGGTGTTGGTCCAAAGGGAGGATATGTTCTTGATCCTCATTCAGCCATTGGTGTTGCTGCTTCATTACGGTCGATGAAGAGAGCTTCGCCATCAGAGACACATCACGTATCTCTTGCAACAGCACATCCAGCAAAGTTTGCGAACGCAGTTGACCTTGCGTTGAAGGACGAAGATGGTTTTACTTTCGATGCTGTTTTACCTGAGGAGTTCGTTGGCTTGGAGCAGAAGGAGAGACGGGTGAAGGTTGTCCCTAAGGGTGCTGGTTGGGAGGGTGTTAGAACGATCGTCCAAGAAGAGGTAGAGGAAGAGTTGAAGGGCGCAAGCTGAGACCTCCATATCAAAAGTAGTGTGCTATCTGATTGATCAATATATAGACCGATTTTAATACCCCCTGGACAAGTGATACAAGAGAACCGCTCGGGGTAGAAGCAAGTACATTCCCTCGGCGTGTTCGAACGCTTCCTAAATGCTTTGTTTGCAATGCTATTGCTGAATGGTCTTTGAAGTGAAAGTTGAGAGAGGACCGATCTCTTCTATATCTATTAGGTATAATCTCTATCTTCTAAATGCCATCCAAGCTTTTCTATGCTCGCAAAACGCCCGCTAATCGCAGAGAAGAAAACTCTTCGCAGAGTGGAGCCACCCATATCTACAAATACAAGGAGAAGAACGATTTAAACATTTGTGTCAGACGCAGGTATCGGCTCATTCGCCTTCTTCTCCTCGGCAGCCTTCTCTTCTTCCGCCTTCTTCGTCTTCAAGTTCGTCCATCCCATTCCCCAACTGGTGATAAATCCAGCGGCACAAGCACCAACACCAAGATACTACATCAAATTAGCGCGAATTCCACATCATCTCAAAAAGCAAAAACTCACGAAAACTCTCGTGATAGCCCGATTATAAGCCAACACAACACCCTCAACCTGGCTCTCCTCCACAACAGTCCTAAAAGCCGTCGCACCCACAGCAAAAACCTTCTCCGCATCCACATCCGGCGCAAAAATCGCAAGAGCTGGCTTCAACTGATTACTGAAGATCGTCTGACCCAAACTCACGAAGATCGCACCGCCGAGAACTTGTGCGAACATGAGGAAAGCATTGCCCATGGCTATTTCGGCTTTTGGGAGAGCGGCTTGGATTGCTGTGAGCGGTTGTTGCATTGTGAGGCCCCGGGAGAATCCGGTCATGAGTTGGTAGCCTACCCACATTCCTGTGTTGGAGGTGGGTGTGAGGGTGCTGAGGAGGCCGGAGGAGATGGTTGTTAGGGCGAGGCCGGCGATGGCCCAGGGGGTGTACCAGCCTGTTTTTGAAGCTGTGGGAAAGTGTCAGATATTGCCTCATTTGGTTTGAAGAGGAGGAAGACTTACTCAAAGCACCAGTCATCACCGCACCAACGACCTGCGATCCAACACTCGGCAAATAATACACGCCTCCCATCGTCGGACTCGCATTCTTCACAACCTGGAACCAAACAGGGAGGTAGTAAGTAATAACCAACAACGACCCCTGAGACATAATCATCGTCAAGCTCGCCGCAATAATCACCTTCCGTTTCAACATAGCCAACGGAATCATAGCCGCCATTCCCCTCGTCCCCTCCCAGAAAAAGAACAAAGCCGCAGTAACAACCGCACCACAAAACAACCCAATAATCGTCGGCGAATTCCACTTATAGCTCACTCCACCCCAATCAAACGCCAGCAACAACATCACGCACGCCGGGGTGAAAATCGCAAAACCAGGTAAATCAAGACGAGCGAGTTGCTGTTTTGGTGTAGCGGGAGTGGAAGAGGTGAGGGAGGAATCGGGAATGTGCGTGAAGAAGAGGATGGCGAAGGTTATAGCGCCGAAGGGGAGGTTGATATAGAAGCACCAGCGCCAGGAAGCGTGTTCGGTGAGGACGCCGCCGAGGACGGGGCCGAGGACCATGCCGATGGAGGAGAGGCCCATTACTAGGCCCATGTATACTGTTCAAAAATATATTAGGATGGTTTGATGGCGGGGAAGCGGGGTGGAATTAGAAGAGGAACCTTACGGGGACGCTTGTCGAGGGGAGCTGCTGCGGCAATGATGGTGAGGAAACCGATGATCAGGCCGGATCCTCCTGCTCCTGCTATTGCTCGACCGATGATGAATATTGTTGATGTTTTGGCAAGTGCGCAGACTAAGGAGCCGATTTCGAAGATAGCTAAGCCGAGCAAGAAAGTATACTGGGGTATAGTTAGAGGGAGTCTTGGTTTGCGCTGGAGGGTTCATGATCTACCTTCGAGTCATAGTATTGGTAAAACTTTCCCATGAGAGGTTGAAGTGCGGCGCTGATCTGATATTAGCGCTGATCTATACTATATTTTGAAAGTTAAAGTTAGAGAATGACTTACACAGCAAGCATAAAAGCACTACCATACCACCCAATATCCTTGATGGAATTGAAGTCTCCCGTTATCCTGGGAATCGCCTACAATTATTAGTACTTCTTGCCTTTCCTTACCTAAAGCGCAAATAACTCACAGTAACAACAATAGTCTGATCTAACATAATCAAAAACACAACCATCCCCACCCCCAACAGCACAGCAATTAACCTAAACCCGGTCAAATACTCATTCTTCCTCTCCACATATTGCCCATTCTCTTTCTCCTCCCTGCTCGTTCTCTCCTCCCCAGCACCAACAATCGCCGTCTCATCATCCTTCCCAGCCGTACTCGGCGGAATCGTACTCCCCTCCTTCAGCGAAAACGAAATGGCAGACGAGGTTGAAGTCGCGGGCTCTGGCATTTTCTCAAACAAGCCGCCTGAAGGTTGATTTGTCGCCATTTCTTCTCTCGTAACTGTTGAAAACTGAATTAATGAGAGTAAGAATAAATATGCCTATGACTCTGAAAGGTAACAACAACAAAGTGCACCTCAAAAATATAAACCATGCTGAAGAAAGAAATCGAAATCTAAAGTAACAAAACTGCACGCCGCGCCTTCACTCCTCCGAACTCCTCCTCCGAGCCAACAAACGCATGCACCTGCGTACAATTCGCAAACGGGGGTCGGGCCGGAGCAAGGAGGTTAGGGATGCAGGGGTAAGTGCGAGTACGAATTTTTGGGCTTGGATGACAGGGCAGTGATTGGAGGGCCGGTTGGGTGTGAGCGGATCGGAGATTCGGGTCTTGGGTGAGGCGTGCACAATTCGGGTATAAGAGGGTGTGGGGATCCGGCGGGGTGGGAATAAGTTATGTGTAGAGGGAGATGGGATGGTTTTCGTGGGATGGAGGATGGGATAGGGGTTTGAGGTTGTTAATGGAGATGTACCGTGGTAGACAAAATAATTCGGACTTAAGTCCTATTTCCAAGATAAATGCAAACTCTGTGGAAATTTCTTGTTTTAGTAGACACCGTACGCCGCAAGATTATTTTCGACTGTTATAAGATTAGATCTTCTGAGCTCCCCATTTCAAGCTATATATAGAAGCATGTACAGCTTTCTGTTCATCGCGAAGAGGATGTAGTTATGTCCGTGTGATACTCAAGGTTTTCGCAGGCTGGAATGCTAGACCTTCGTGAAGTCGTTCACAAAGTTATCAGATCGGTTTTGGTGGATAGGTTTTGAGAATATATATTTGTTAGTAATAAGAAGCGTAGCGTTGGGTTGTCTAGTCCGAGAAGCAGCTATGAAGGCTTGGTCTCGGAAGTGGTATGCTTTATGATCGTAAGTCTTGGGAGATAGTAAAACTTGTTACAAAATTCTGCCGAACTGGCAGACTCCGACAAGTGAGAGAGAGTCGAGGATTATGCTCATCATAACGAGAAGTTCTATCAAGCAAGCATTTGTTGCCAATTGGAGACTGTATGACCTATTGTGCTCCAAGTATTTTGACAATACTCAGCTAGACATGTGCACTTTGGCATTGGTCGCCGAGGGCTCTCGTCCTGAGCTACGCACTGGCCTCGATGCTGAGTATTCAAATGAATAGCTAAGAGGGAGGCTATGATGCTGCAGGAATCATATCAGAATAATATCATCATGCTCTTCAACTCCTAGGTCAAGAGCCTCGCCATCCATGAGCTCATTTACATAGTATGTTCCAAGAAGCCGATATTGGCGACCTCCACATTCGGTGTTAGCCCGTGGCCTGCATATCAGCAATCGTTCCCCTCCATGTACCATACAAATCACATCGCCTTCTTTCGTTAGCCTCGGGAAAATGCCCAATCTCTCCGCATGGATTAAACCCATGCGGCGGGTAAAACACACTGTGATCATAAGCTCCTTCCACAACTTCGAAGCGAGGGTGCCTCCCACGAAAGTTGTAGTTGTTTGGCAGCCCTATGTTCCACTGGCAAGGCGAAGTATTGAAGCCACATGGCTTTGAAGCTTGAAAGTACCCAAACGTAATCCCGGAGCTTTTTCGCCAGAATGATCAGCGAGTGGTTTTGCTCTGTCTGTGCAAAGCGTCTTCCAAAACGCTTCATCATTAGTATCAGGGGCTGAAAAGATATCCTGTGTTTTGCAGAACCATTCTCAGAGGTCTACCCGGTTAGTTGCTGAGGGTATAACAGGGTCCAGAAGCCCTACTCTGTCTATGATACTGCCACGTAAGTGCATCTCGTTACGTGTGAAATGAAATCGAGGTATTTTCCCTTTGGAAGTGTTGTACGCTCGCAAATCCCATATTCATGATGAGCTATTGACAAGTCCGGCACCCACGAGGCCTTTATGTTCCTCGTTGAATAGTAGTTTGAATGACCAGCCATGCTAAGCAACTTCAGTGACTTATCTTCTTCCATTATATTTTGTGCGGCACTTGAATACAGATCGACGAGTGATACCGTGTAATTCGGCGCGATGCCATACCTCACGGAATTGTCAACCATACCGAGAGCCCCATATATTTTGTCATGTTGGTTATTTGCGATGCAGTAGTGGAATCGACAAAGCACTTCAGAAAAGGCACCGCCCTCGCCAAGGCGACCTCTTCCCTCTGCTTTTGTACGGCAGGTACGTAGTAGCCGCCCCACTAGTTCGCATTTTCACTTGACGTGCCTCCTCAATAAGCGTATGTTTCCATATGATAGTGCTTTAGTTGATTCACCAAGTTGGCGAATAGACCCCACGGCATACTCTCATCGCCACATGCAATTCTGCACTGCAATGCAAGAACGACCTCCTGAACTATCCACATTCTGCTAAGCCATGGCCTTCGAAGCAACACGGCCAATGCTTCCCAAGCTGGTGTTCCAGGTGTTGTGAAAGGGGTTTTTAGAAGTGAACATTCTAAGAAGCTATCGCCGGCTTCCACGAACATTTCGCTAAGTTGACGTAGCAGAGCAAAGCCAAACCATTGTTCTCGGCAGCTTCACCTAGCCAAACTTTGACTTCTCGGGCACCACCATATATATCGCGCATAAGTGCTACTTGATGTTCCTTCTCTTGATCGTCATTCTGGAAGATGAAAATTGCGTCAATCCAGATAGGAACATTCGCATTGGAACCCTGGTGATACACCGAATGGAGTTTTGCTCAGGGAGATATTATGCGTGGCTTTCGGGTTTCCCCAACAGTGGGAAAGCGCTAGAAATCTCGGTTTGGTGTCGAGAGAGACGATCTCGTACGATGCTACAAGCAGTATGTTGGGAGGGTAGGTCCTTTCAATGCGGAGAAATCTGATTTGATCAACTTGAAGAGGAGTGTAGTGCGCCATAACAAACATATACTACTTCGTAGCAGAAGATAAAGTGCTGAGGTGAGATTATCTCCAGTATTTTCGAACAGCGCGCCGAAACTCAGCAGGAAAGAAGGTAATCGACAACGACTTCTGCCACAGCATGCATGCTCGGAAGGTGCAGCAAAACCAAATAAACTGCCCTGCAGTTGCGGATCACTATTCACGTCGGATTTCCGGGTAATACAAGGTCACTGACCAGAACTATCCTTTATCGGTAATGACTTAGAATGTCCACAACCAAATTGAAGAAGTTGCGCTTTGTTCAAAGAGCTAAACAATTTGAATATTAGAGCTCAAGACTGCCACAAGCTCCCATCATTCATCAATTCCTGCCAATATGCATCATCGATCCAATCGAATTGCTCCGCGGTAAGGTTTGCATCTATCGCAGCGGCATTCATCTGGCCTTGTGAGCAAGGATTTTCTCCAACAACAATTTGTGCGCCCCCAGCTTTGGCTTCATAAACTGCTTTTACTCTTCTCATAGCTCGAGCACAACCCGTAGCAAAGCAGTCCCTTGCTGGCTCTCTTTGCAGGCTATCAACTTCTTTCCCAGCTCGGTCGAAGTTGTTGATTAGTGTGTCAAAATACTCTGTGACATTTGCTGTCCTCCTTACATCCCCAAGGTCCCAGCCAGGCTCATCAATTAGAGAAAGCTTGAATAATGTACTGAGCGCATGACCTAGGTGTGAGAGCTGAAGTAATGAAAGATGGCGATAGCTAGACGGCTCTAGAGAAAGAAAAGGATCCAGAACGGCCTTCGTTGAGATTAGACACGGATAAAGCATATCTAGGCGCGGCGTCGTTCCAGGAATAGGATTGCTGGGGAATGCTGAGGCTGCAAGACTGCTTTCGTAAAGAAATACGTGCGCGCTATGACGAGCCATGATGACAAAATCTGTAAGGGTTACTAAATGCTTTTCGATGTCCACGGGAATACTGACCGTTTTGCTGAACGCTTGGAGCTAACGATGCCCAAAATTGCTCCAATTCCGTTCGCACAGCCTTTACACATATCCAGTTTGGCGCTCTTCCTCCTTCCAGAACTGCACTTCTAATGGACAGATTCCGCCAAAAGGTCTCGGTCATGATTTGTAACCTGACTAAGGCTACGAGGACCAAGTCCGACTCCCACTCGGCTGCCTCCTGCAGCACCTTACAACAGTATTCGTAATAGGTAGACTGGTGCATTCCCTCAGTTTTGCGAGTACACAAGGAAAGCCTGGAAGTCAGCCACAAGATATTTAGAGGTGATGGACAACCTACACTGAAGATGAAAAATAGCACGCAAGGACAGTCCTTCGTTCCTCCAATGTCCTGTTCACTTCTTTTGGGTTCATATCAGGAACCACTTTCGTTGAATCTGGTAGTATCTCTGCCGTATCTGTATCACGGACTGGTTTGTGTAGACCAAGGTCGAACACCAAAGCATGAGCGAGTTGAAAAACCGCTGTTGATTGGAGCTGTGGAGGAACGGGTGATATATAGTAGGCCCTAAGAAAGGCGTAAGTCCACATCAAATGCGCAAATTGTACCTTTGTCGAGTAGTGTTAAACAAGGGTAGCGAGATGTGCCGAGAATGTCAAGCAATAATGACGTAACTACCGCCGTACTAGACTACACTTGACAGAGTACCTGCCCAAGAAGGAAAATCTCACGTACCATAAATTGTAAATAATCAAGCACTGTAGCATATCAAGGCTCCTCTCTCCTTTCCACATCATTGCTGTAGCAATATCGCCAGCAAGTTGTTTTGACATCTCTATCTGTCGTGCGCGACGATCTTCAGATGCAATCATCATTATAGCTCGATGAAGCCAAGGCATTTCATTCCGAAGTTGAGTTGCCGTCAAGCTCGGTGGAATGATTTGAAAAGGAACATGTATTGCAAATTGCGACCGGAAGAAGTCAAGAATGTGGTCCTCTTCTGTCGATGTATTTGAATTGAGAGGCACATGACTAGATCCAAACTGTGAGTTTGGAGTGGCAGGGAAAATCGTTCTCGGAGAAGGCAGGTTGTTGTTGGTCACCAGACTTGGAGCCGCATTCCGGGTATTCCATACATCTTTCCCGTGTACAGCATGGATCCAAGCACTTGTCGAAGGATCTGTGATTGGCTCAATGGCCCGTTCCTGCTGGTCTTGGCCATTTGATGGAGGTGAAGTATGTGTGGATTTCAGGGCGCCGGCTTGTGCCCCTGCAAGTAAGGACACCAAGCTTTCTATCTTCTCCTCTAATTGTGCGGTACTTCTATACTTGGGTTTAGCGGGATATCGTGAAGACATGCAAGCTAACTGAGGGGGATAGCTATCAGGCATTCAACGAAATGGGAATGGGGGGATCTAGATGCTCAAAACGTAGTGCATCTCAAAAACGTGTTGAATGAATTGGAATGAAATTGCGAGGAGGAAGAGGTCTGGGCCCGAAGATGAACGACAGAGATCACTGTTTTAGACCGAGTCCTTCACTTTGGTGGATTGATGCATGCATGATATATGAAAATAGAAAAGATTCTACTAACGCGGCATGATTGGGTGACCTCTTTTTTCTTGGCCTTCGAGGTGGGAAGCTACAATCTTTGTTCAGTCGACAGCAACTATTCCTGTCAGTAAATCTCTAAATGAACTATAAGTCATCATACCGGGCACATCGATCATTAGAATCAGCGCCTTCTTGAGGAGTACATTTTGCTTTCGCTTTTTGGCAATGCTGACAAGCTCGATTTGGATTAGGTGCAAAAACGTGGGTGTTGGAATCGGAATTTGACATCGTGGTGCGATTTGGTGGCTGAATGCAAATCAGGAGCACGGCAATAGGAAATATTGAAAGACCGTTGTGTTGTAGATGGTGGGGAGATTTGGTTCAGATGTAGACCGGAGTAGGAGTTTCCGAAACCCCGCTCCCGATCCCGGGATGACCAAGCCTCCACACTGATGCGTCTGGGAAAATAAGCAGGTCTGAAGTGTTTCCGACTCTTCCAACAACATCAAAGAATTGTTCTGTCGTCTTATTCTCGAGAATTAAGAGTGTTCGTGGTATCGTCCGCCCGAGTGTTATTCGAATTCTAGTGTGGGTATCTGTCACAAAGTCGATCATTGCTTTACAAGAGAAATCCTAGAAATTTCGAAGGTACTTCCGCATCAGTCTATCTGGTAGAGGCCTGAGCCTGCTCCATATATTCGATCAACACGTGTTCGAAGACAGAGGCCTTTGCAAGGGCTTCAAGACGAAAGAGTGTGAATATTGAATTGGGGCACATTCTTGTCTGCGCGGCGCAGTATTCCCTACACTCCACAGTCTTTGATCATGGTACCTCTCACTGGCCAATCTATTCCAACTTTTGCAGCAGCAATGGCTTCGACTTTCGTGCGACCCAAATTCCTTTCCTACTCAGGAGGCTTTCTGAAACACTGTCATTGCTACTTAGCAAGTGTTGACCCCAGCCCGGGAGACGAGGAAGCGCTTCCTCTTTATATGTTGCAATTCCATTCCTTACCGCAATCACCATCGTGTGAAGACCAAACTTTCGACTGTAGTAGCTCTCGAACCCATTTCCCAGCACCTTGTTCCCAGCATCGTGTTCCGTATTTCAGGACCAATGGACAAAGAGGATGATATGGCTCGACGGCTTGGTCGAACGAGGTGGCTTTGATGGAGTGTGGATAGTCGCAACCAGGTGCAGCTACGGATGTGCCGGAAACAACGCAGGCTCTTCATCCGCAACTCTCATAGTCCATAGCTGTATGAAACGATCTGGCAAAGCCCGCAAGGCTTGAAATTCGACAAGCATCGTACATCCGGTCGGCAGATATTCGAGAGACGCAAGGCCAATCCTCTGTCCCCAAGTCTGGGTCTAAGAACTGCCAAAAAAAAAAGGGAAATAAAAAGGGGGTGGCAGACATCCAGCGCATAGCCATCTCTGAGCTGTCGAAGAAGAAACTTGTCGTTGTCCAAGTAATGCGAGGTTGATGCTGGTGCTTGCTTGGAATGTCACTGCGATGTCAAAAAGTCGGAGCGAATGCCTCAGGCATACTATGTTCCTACTTCATTGAACTCAGCCACGGAACTTCTACATCTCACGAAGCCAAGCCTTGTCAAAAGAAGGGACTTTTATTACGACCAGACAAAAAAATTCGATCACGGCCAACGCAAATAGGAAGATTATCCTCTCGTCAATCATGTTGAGTCATCTTATTCTCTCCAAGTGGTTGCCGGATGGGGTTTCCGTCGAAAGTTGAATATCAAATTTCGTGCCGTGCGCCATTGTGACATCTTCAAAAGAAACGTAATCATTAAATTATTAGGAACATGGGACAACAATCTTTTTGGAAGAACTACAATTTCCATAACTTATCCCCGGTCGAAAATCCTCATGGTGGACAATTCCTATTTTCTAACTCGGCAGTCTTCTCCATTCCAAGATGTTCCTACTCTCACAGCACCTTGATCTCCATTCTTCCGACTCCATTTTGCGAACATAACCCCTGCCCCAGCTTCGAGCTTCCAAAGCCACCAACGCTCCTGAAAGTGTGTCTATCTCTCAGCTCTCCGTTCGAATGATTGCCCAGGTTGGCTCTGCGACATGGGCATTTGTCCCTGTACTGCTGTACTGCTTTGTTGTTGCTCCCCTCTCACAACGCGGGTGTTGGGTTCTTGTGACCCTCCCTTGTCCTTCTTCTTCATCAGGCTGTAGATGATTGGTATACACATAGTCTTGCAACACACTTAGGCAGAGAGGCTCGCTGAGATTTTCGAGTTGTCGCAGACTTCCAAGAATCTGCAGGAGAGTGATTTTCTGCTTCGGAAGGTCGAGGTGAGGTTTTCAGTTGCGAGGTGGGTTTCTCTGATTCGAATTTCACTTGGTGGAGGAATGACTTATGGCGGATTTAATTTGAACAGAACCTAATATCTTGACTGGAAAAGTATACATATTTATACACTCCCAAGAGCACTGCTCCTGTTCAGCCCGACAGGGAATCCACTCAGGTAAAGCCATGCTTATCGTGCTTATTACTACAACTTCGTGGCCAAAAGAAGCATATAAGCTGCAAGACAAGCTTTCATGCGGCTGAGGTGGGGACAGCGTCAAGATTACCTATTTGGGACACCAATGCGAAATGGGATAACTTCGGAAACGCTCATCACGTGCAAAATAATTTCCATATTTGGCTGTCAGACTTCACTGAACGAGATAGTGATTATGAAATTTTTTCTCGATTTACCCGGCACCTCCGGAACTCAACGGTACCGTTAGTGTCTGTTCTAGGAATGAACACTATCTATTGCATCTAACCGTCTCTCCGCCCTCCTGACTTGTCATTTCAACGTCATCGGACCACCGAGCCATACTACTTATCGTCTTAGCCCTCGCTGATATTCAAGACAAGTCTTGCCCTTATGCCAGGCCACCTTGCACTTGACGCAAGTCTCCCATTCACAGATTTCGCATGTCAATTGGACTCCCTCCTCCAACACGACCCGTCCATGGCCGCAATCCGGATTAAGACACCACTCAAACGCCTTTTGTTCGGAAAGTTCCAACGCCACCATAAAAGCTTAGTAGCTTGATCCCCGTTGGCCAACTTTATCACACAAGCTTCCAGGAACAGCAAAGTAAAGCGAACAGCGAATTAGGCACTCACATATTAATCCATCGGTTTCCGCACTAAGTTCAGCAAACCACTCTAAATCTGCTGTCAAGATGAGAGGACAGTTCTTATTCTGGATAGGGATGAAGCCGCGTTTCATCCATTAGATGAGATTGATCTAGGTGCGAATCTGTATGACCACACAAGTTATGCAGACGTTTAACCATTCAAACATATTGTACTCATTGGAATCGCCCTTAGAATTGGGCATCTTGGATTCTGACAATATGTCTTGGCAAATAGCGCAAGTATAGAGCGCTTCTTCCGCTTCCGACATGTTTTATTATTTGAGTCGTCAGTGACTGTTGCTGGTAGATATGCCTGGGGCGACTGACTGAAGCTGGTCACTGATGTACCTGAAGCATCGATTTCAGTTCATCGCCTTGCGACACAAGATTAAGCTAGAAGCAGTAACCTTACACTCCAATTCTCTAGAAGTTTCACTTTTGGAACTATCTAGAACATTTTAGAGGAAGCCTAGATCATGGAGGCTAGAAGGGTCACAACGGTTCAAAGAAAGTAAAGTCTCACAGCAAACGATCTTGTAATAAGCGTTCAATTTCGTGTTCTATCAGAATCTATCTTCATCCAAATCAGTATTGTCTGCGCAAAACTGCCAGCCGAACTCACCGGATTTCATTTCTCAAGGAGTACAACCTTTCTAGTAACATCCCTCATTTCAAATCTTCACCACTAAATCCACCAAACCCAGAAGCCAACCCCCCCCCCCCCCGGCTCCACCTAAGTATTCCCCCTCCTCAACCCCCACCCATTCCCCATAATTTTCGCCCTCTTCGCCTCCTCCTCATTCTCCCGCTTCATCTTTTTCTTCGCTGCTCTCTTCGACAATTCTTTTTCATCCCGTCCAGCATCATTTCCTCCATTTCCCTTCGCCTCTCCTGTTCCGACAGCCTCATGATCTTCCTGACGCAGACTCTTGGACGTTCGCTCTTCTGAGGGTAGTTTATTCCTTTTCTCCTTTGGCTTGTTTTTGGATTTGGTGTTTTTGGAAGAGTATGGGTTTTTGGATGCGTCGAGGAAGGGAGATGTGTATTCTGATTCTGGATCTGTGGTGGTGTTTGGGGAGTTGGCATCGGGTTGAGGCTCCTTCTTGAAGGAGAAGCTGCGAAAGAAATTCATGGTAATCCAGCGAAGTCGCAATTCGCGCGACTAGAATTTGGTAAAAGGTGGAGTAAATGAGCGCTGGAAATAAAAGCAAGGTTTCGGGTGAAGATATATAAAGTTATGAAGAAGGAATGGATGGCTGTGTTAGCCTTGCTTGCATCGAGGTAAGCCACGATGCGGTTCTACCGAGCACAGCCTCTTCCGCTTTTAGGGGGTGGTACCTCGCTTAGATTTCTTGGCATGGTGAGAATCATTTGTACGACCAGCTCCAATCGCGAAGGGAGGGAAATGGATAACGAGACTTATAGACATTGAAACACGTAATCACTGAGATATGGAAAGGATAAGGCCAGTTTCAAAATCAAAAGCTACCGAAGAATGCTTGTCGATGAGCCTGGTGGAGATCTTGAAGGGATTTGATGTGTGGTCCATTTCGCGCAATGGACCCGGCCAACTCAGCGAAGTCAGAGAGATATGTTTTTTGTTTTACTTTTCATTTTTTGCGTTTGAGATCCTCGTAACCATCGTTCTCTATCATCTATTTCACTGCCCGAAATGTGTCTAACCTCGTTTTTGGGGGAGGGGAGATAAAACCGCGGACCTCTGCGCATATTAAAACCATCCTCTGAAGCACTAGATGGCAAACTAAGGGAGAAAAGAGTCAGATCAAGTAAAACTCGAAGAGTAAAAAGTGATATTGAGGTTCATGCCAGTGTGGGCACAATATTCGTTGTTTAAGTCTACATACCGGTAAACCTCGTATCCGCGCTTTTATGTCCACCAGGAGCTAATTCATCATCAATCTCTCCAAAGTTCTTACGCAATTCGAAGAAGGCCCATTATCGTCGTGCCTTTGACCACTTGAATTTGTGTTCACACTCAGCTCCTATAGTGTCTATGAGTAAGTCCTCAAGGTGGTTTCGGACTTGCACACTTACACCTCATGTCGTCACAAGTTCCCTCCACATTTTTAATTTTGGCTTCGCAATTGGGGCAAGAGCTGGTGCTTCTTTTGATTTTCCGTGCAAAGAAGATATCCGAGTCCGGCAGTATTTCTCGTTTGAGGGTACCCGAGGCATCATCTGATAGAGGCATACCCTTACAGGTTCTTGAGTTGTGATCATAATGTCCATCGCCTTCGTTCCAAGGACACTGATGGCGGGAACAGGTGACAAAATGACATTTCAAGCAGGTCATTCGAGGCTTCTCATTCTCCTGAGCGTGAATTTGCCCCATGCGGCAGTCATAAGTAGAGCACCAACGGAAGCTACGCAGGTTGCGAAGATGGAAACAAGATTAGAATTCATTGAAACTGTTTGTATAGTCAGTAGTGTTACTGTGTAATGAGAGCTACCAAGAGAGCTTACTCGTCTAGGTCCCGGCCCTGGCGTATTGGCGAACTCTTCCAGAGTTAGAACAGATGAACAGGATTGACCAGGGCATAGCAGACTGTTTTAATATCAACACTGTCGATACAGTGAGGTAAAAGGGTAATAGTGGGGCAAAGATCAAGAAGCAGAAATATATTGATTGTATTGTCTGAGGAAGCGAAAGTAGAGCTCGTACGGAGCGATATATATACACAGGAGGCAGGCGCTAGGCCGAATATAGTAAAGGAAACGGATCACGTGTATCCTGACACTGTATTTCCTTAACATTTAATCATGCTCATAATTTGCCATTTGTGTACGAAGCCGTTTCGAAATGTAACCATTACAGATTGTACACTCGTGCTCGCACTCAGCAGTAATCTTGACCAGCCTGAATGAGTGAGGAAAAGGCAGGAGCTCGAAGCATGTATCGCACTTTTCAAGACTCGTATCCGCATCATTTTTGAACCAGTGAGGTGAAATGTCTGCGGGGAAGTGCCGCCACTTCTTCCAGAGTGAAGATCCAGCCTGCTCGAATATATTCTGTAAACTGCGTTCAGGTGCTCTGCCTCTTTGAGTTTAGCGCTCGCGCGTACGTCGATTGGCCTGCCTGGATGCCACAGTATTCATGAAGTCGGGCCAGGGTCTAACGTGACACAAAGACACTTTTCCTGCTTTCTCTCGGAGCAATAACGAGAGAGCGCATTCGTTGATGAGGCTTGATAGCTCTGCTAGGATTTCACGCCAACCGAATCAAAAGCGGCCCTTGGAAGAGGAGATGCCGAAATGGAACAGGCCCTTGCGACGGCATGTCATCGGACTGGTTCAAAAATCAGTCACGAAACCGGCCGGAGCCGAGAATTGGCAACACGGGCCAGCCACCGACTCCCGATTAAAGACGGGAGGAAATTAGGAGGGACTTTCGTGAATTAGACGCTCTCGGGCCGGTCAACATCACCCGCGGTCCCCGGAGGCCCGTGAGCGACACATTTGGAGAAGTGACTGCCACTGCAAGGTCCATGCGGGGCCTCGTTCGGCGGGAGTGGTCTTGCAGAGCCTCCTCCATCGCCGATCGCAGAGTTAATGGTATTACGGCGAGATCCCAATCAAACCAACTTTTGTTTTGGGCAACATCCTTTGGACCTTCATATATGAATTACCTAGGTCTCCAGTGGGTTCGCCTGATTCAAAGCTGCCACGAGGGATGATTCTCAAAGATATTATGACACCTGCGTCTAGTACCCCGCTAGGCGTTGAGTAGCTCTCCCGAGAAACTGTCGAAAGTCGAGCCTATGAACGAAGGAATATCATTTATACGTCTCACATCAATTGGGGGATTATCTGCTTGCAAGAACAATGCCATCTTCTCAATTGTGAGATATACGACGTTCTCTTCAGCTGTTACTGATATCCTTTTAGCCCTGGATCTCATAAACGAACGCAGAAAGAATCGCACGATCCCAACAGCAATAATCACTTCACCGCCCGAGATTATATAGTCAACAAACAACACGGTCTAGAACTCGAACGAAGATGTAAAGACCACATCAAGTCCATTCGGCTATCTACCGAAGAGAACCTGCCTGGTGTTGAAAGCTTTAAGGGGGTCGACTGGCTTAAGGAGGTAGAGGCTACCATACCCACTTAATCGACCAAGTTTGAACTATACTGAGCAAGAACATAGGAGTCTCCATGGCCGCCAGATATACAACACCGAGTCTACCGATATATGCACCGTACGAATCTCTACCAAGTCACTAACACAAACGACCCTGCTTTCGTGAATTTGGTAAACTTGGTCAAATCGCAGGTAGTAGTACCAAATACGAGGAACTGGCAACAAAAAGTCCCAGAAAAGTGCAGGGCCTTGATAAATACGTCAACGGAAACCTGGAAACAGGATGGATTATTGGTCACTCGCAACAATTTGACAAGGAAGAGCGAAGTTTTCCAATATCTCTGGGACTGCGCAATTAAAGCAGCTCGGGTGAGCTATTCGGTAGCACAGTCCATCGAGCGATCCTTTCCAAGAGGTGAACTAGGGAACAACACTAGCTCAATTGACGTTGATTCGATGACTAGAACTGGATTGACTCCGGGGGATAGCTGTTCTAGAAAGGTCTCAATTTATCCTCCTATAAATATGAGATCGTGCTGACGTATTTTTTATAGAGAAGTACTGAAAGCATGCGAAGGTCTCGACCATCGAGCCATGCTAAACGGGCATGTAGGGAGCAATCGGATATACCGAAGGATCATGAGAGAGAGCTTATGGATATCGACCGCGACTTTCCTAGTGGAGCGAGTCCTGCAAGAGACGTGGCCAATGAAAATACAAGACACACGATTGTAGTCTCAACTGCTGCTACTTCGCATGGTCTTCATCATAGGGACAGCACTATTCGCGAGAGATCTGTGAATAGGTTTGAGTCTACTATTTTGACCGCCCGAGAAGCACTCTCGGCGCTTGATCCGGTGGAGAAAGGCAGACAATCTCTCCAGGAAGGTTTACAAGTCTCGCAAGAGAAGACGCATCGAGACTTTGCCACCAAACCCCACGGAGATCCAGCGCCTACTTCTTGTTGTAATCACGAAAACTACCAGATCAAGGTCACAAGCTGGAGTCCAAGTCACTCCAACCCAACATCTTCAGGTCGACCTACAGCCATAGTCGAAGGTTTTAATCAAGCAACATCACCTACACCCATAACGTGCCCGAATGTGGATCAAAGTAATGGTTACTCCATGGAAAAGCTTCCTTCAATTCGTCAAACAACCAGCTGGGCAGTCATAGATAGGTGCCTTAGTCCTATCGATCAAGACAGACCTATGATTTCATCCTCAACCCCCCACGAAATGGAGAACAGCCTTCGTAATTCAAACGCTATCTCCCAAAACGTCAATCTCTCGCCAGACAATGCGCCAAAAACCAGCCAGGCTGAAAAAAGAGGTAATTCTTTGACTACTCAAATTCCAGCTCAGGTATCTCAAACTTTGAGCCTGCAGAACCACCAGCCACCCTCTGCCGATAGCGTTCAATCTAATCCTGCAAACCAGTCTGGTGATTTGGATGCTACCTCGGAAAAAAGATATTCATCAACATCTTCTGAGAACTCTGGATTTTCCAAATGCTTGGATGAAGTTATGGGCCCACCTCAAGTGGTGACGAAGCATCAAAATTCGTCCCAAAACAGCGGGAATAGTCAACTTATTTTTGACACACGGTCCAGCCAGTCCATTAACACGACTGAGCTCATCGCACAGCAGTATTTACCCTCTGGAATAACTGACAAAGATCGAGACATCGAATCAACAAGACTCGTACCTTCAAGGCCCCCTATTTTACCATTTGCGCACCAAGCAAATGGCCATTCGCCGGGTCCTTTAGCCATTTCAAATACCCAGAGCCTGCTCCCTGATAACAATCAAATTCGCCACGTTCCCTACAATCATTTCCCCCAAGGCCCACCCGCTGCCCCTCCACATCCACATCAAAAACCTGCCACTCCCCTTACTACTAAGGAACAGCAAATACCACCTGATCCACCGCCTCCATATCCTCAAAACCGTCCACCGCCTTCATATTTCAACCAGGAACCTGCTTCACTTCCTCTCTCAAGTCAATATCAAAGTCAGCCTAGCCCATCGCCCCCTCCACTTGCTTCATCTCAAAACCGAGGTCCACCGGGTTCACTACCTCCACCTATCTCTACTCAAAACCAAAGGCCATCTGCCCCTGGGCTATCGCCTCCTCTCCCGGCTTTCTCTCCTCAGTATCAAAGTCCACCTCCCAGAACTCGATGTCAAGCACCACTCCCACCACCTTCGACTCAAGACCTTGGACATCCATCTCTCCAGCCTAATTCTACTAAACAACAAGGTCTACCTCCACCAGCTTCGGCACAGGATCTAGTACATTCGTCTATCCGGCCTCCGTCTACTCAACAACATGATCCACCTCCCCCACCTCCTCCAGCTCAATATCACGACCCTCCTCCTTCCCCTGCTCGAGGCCAAGGCTTACCATCCTCATCTGCACTAACACAGTATCAAAGTCCATATTCTATGGGTTCTCCAACTGCAGCCCCATGGCCGCTACCTCCTCAACCTTCATTGAATGCCGTCCAAGGCCCGTCTCCCCCAGCTCAATCGCACCTGCAATCTAGTCCGTCCCCTCCATCTTATCAAGGTCCACCCGGACTCCCTCCAATCCAATCAACTCACTATCAAAGTCCATCACTACCACCACCACCTCCAAATTCTTCAACCCAGTGGCAGGGTCCACAGCGCCTTCATCAGCATTCTCAGCATCTTCCAAGTTTAGATCAGCAGCAGTCATCACCGTTTCCTTGGAACTCATCACAACATGTAGGCAATCCACCACCCCCTCGTCCTCTGGTTACCCTGAATCAGCTAGTGGGTGCCCCATCGGATCCGTCACGTTTATTATCTCGAACAGCATTCCCTAATTTCGGACTACCCGCAGGCGATCTAGTGTGGAAGAAGCTCAATGAGATGGTGAAGATTATCGTTCCGGTTCGTGTGCAGACTAATGCAGATATGATCAATTCTGGACCCATGCAACAAGGAGTATTCCCTGCTGGTAGTGTGTTGACGAAGACGGTCGCAGATTTTTTTCAGTGGGTCTCTGGCATTTTGAGTACCACGCCGCCTCCGACATTGTTCCTTGATTTTATAAACATTCACTCACAGTTTGAGAGGAGAATGATTCTCTATCGAGACGATCCAAAGTGCCTTGAGAGTGTGAAAACTATAGCGTGGGGGTATTTCAGGGAAATAGCGTCTCTTGACCCTGCAGTGGCCAATGTCAAGATTCTGATTACGCCTTGTTATTCAGCAGTCTCAGAAAGCGTCAGTGAAAATATCCACCAGCAATCACAACAATTGCATCACGCAAACACAGTCTTGAATATTCCGTCTGATCAGCCGTCTTATGTACCTTTACCAAATCGCAATGATTCTAGCACCGCACCCGACTTTGCTGATCGTCAAGCTTTATGTAAACCTGGAGGCCCACCTCCTATTGGCCCACCATCAGAACCTCAGAGTAGTCTTTCTAGAACGTCAGCATCTGAAGCCATGGTCTCCCACATAGGTCCCTCAAATCCGGCGCCCCACTCAATGTTAAATCTCAACGGCATAAACATGTCAGAAAGAAACATCCCTGAATCTAATGACAAACTGGTGGAGGCCTGTATCACATCGAATCGGGATCTGCAATGGCAGTCACAACAGCAAGCATCTCGGCTCCATACTCCAAACAGCACCAAAATTGACAGCAGCAACCTTTCCACCGCCAAGGTCGTAATCCGCATCCAGATTGACGGGCTCGGCAGACTCAGCCGCAGCTATGATAAATCCGTCCTAAATACCAAAATCACCAACGAGAGGTTCTTCCAATGGTTTGAGCAAGAGACAGGCGGCACCCGCTCTTCCAAGTTGAAATTCGACTTCAAAGATGCATTTCCCGCCAAATCTAGTATCATTGAGAGAGGCAAAGAGGATTATTTTCATTTAATGGTCCATGATATTAAGAGGAAATTTAATCGTGCGAAAGCGTATGCACCGGATATGAATGAGTTTTGCATTGTGGTTACTGATCCGATGTGGGATTCTGGTGATGAAGATGAAGATGAAGATGAGTAGGATATGGACAGAATCATCAGAAAGAGGAATGGAAGAATGGCTGGTAGAGTGGAGGCTGCATCCAATGTCGTGAGGTTGCTATTATCAACAATAGGACGGAGAGATTCGTGTGATAGAGTAGCTGGTATGTAGGAGGGACCGATCTCTACTCTGCACTTACTCTACTTACTGCGATATGGAGAGCTTGTGTCAGAATTTTTCAACAGCCTGTATTTGAGAGCGCAAGAGCGATTTTGTAAATGATGCTAGTTAGATGTTGACTTGCAATTGTTACCCTTGACCCCCTCGCACCGTATGAATGGTTAGACGAAGCTTGCTCGCTTGCGCTCCTTTGTGAACCCCTGCCTTGGGAAAATCGGAGCATAAAACAGCGACTAAGACCGCTGAATTCGGCGGCCATTGCACCTGAACATTACGATTAACAGTAATAAAGTATCTCTCGAAACGTGGCAGAGACTCTTCTATTTCCATTAGCATATTAAGCAGGTCGTACTTTTTCGTCCTGACATCCGTTCATTGGTGGAAGACAGAAAGTAACTTCCGCAATTGGGTTTTAGAATAGGTATTGGGTGAGCGATTGAAGATCTAGTTTGTAGAACTAGAGTCGTCATTACGAGCTTGCTGGGTTGCGTCGTCCATTGGGCGTAAACTCGTAGCTAACTTTATGAGCTTGCTGATGAGAAATTTGTTTTCCGATTTTCGCGTGAAGTTTAGCTGAGTGGCAATGGGAGCCTTTGCCGTTGACTCCTTTTGCCAAGAGCACATTGCCATATCAGCAGTTTGTCTATAAAGGAAGGTAATTTGTCTTCCAAGATAGAAAACGAACCTCCTTGAGCATCATAGAACAATCTTCAGTATTTCCTGATGCCATGAAAACTAATCATGATCGCAACCTTCTTTAAGCATCCTGGATATTCTTCGTAATTCCGCAATGAAGAGAAGGAATAGTGACTTGCTGGAGCCTTCCAACACCCAATGGGAGGTTTCACTTTTATGAAGCTTCAATTAAACATTCAAAACCTACTGGTCGTTGATCAACTTCTTCCGCGTGAGGTATTGAACCCCTTCTTTTTCAAGCATTCGGCTCCCGCCTTACTAGGCCCATTTCACCATATTGGTGATGAATGTCGTGGTAGGAATATTATTGTTGAGATCGAAGTTGTTTCTGAATTCGGACTGTGGTCGGCAAAACCTTATTCCACAGGCTGGGCTACAGAATTTTAGCTTCTGCGTGTAACTTGCCAATGGCATGAACATCATCCTTTTGCCTGTACTCAAGAAATATAAGGAAATGGCTAAGAGAGGTTCCGGGTTGTTTGCCTTGTCGAAAGACATGTAGCCGCCAGCTTTGGACACAGCATCATTTCATATGTTTGTCACGGGGAAATTGACGACGTGATCATTCCTAATCATGAGATGAACAAACAAGGAACGAGACTGATGTAAGAAGTGGATTCCAAACCATATTTTCAGTTTATAATCTCACCCAGGATTATGCGTTACAAAAGCTTTTGATTCCCAATTATAAAGGTTTTCCTCCCCTCTCTCGGCTAAAACCCGTCCTCACAGCTTCGCCTTCTCCTTCATATGCTCCAACACAAACTCAATAGCAGCCTTATACCCAAAGACCCCCAATCCACAAATCACCGCCTCCGCCTTATCACTAAAATAGCTCTTACTCCTCCACTCCTCCCTCTTATGCACGTTACTAACATGTATCTCCACAAACGGTATATCAACGCCCAACAACGCATCCCTCAACGCCACGCTCTGGTGTGTGAATGCCGCCGGATTGATGACGATGGCATCTACGCCTTCTAGACGAGCCGCGTGTATGCGGTCGATCATGGCACCTTCGTGGTTCGTTTGGTAGAACGAGAGGGTTGCGCCTGCAGCAGAGGCCTGGGATACGGCGGCGTTCTCGACGTCGGAGAGGGTGGTTGAGCCGTAGATTTGGGGTTCGCGGGTGCCGAGGAGGTTGAGGTTGGGACCGTTGAGGAGGAGGATCTTTTTGGCTCCCATCGCGTATATCGCTTTATAGATGATGGGTTAAGATTTGTCTGTTCTCCGCTTAAATGCTTGTGATGTATTGAGGTGGTAAATTTCGTGATAGCTTAGGACGAAACGTCAAGGAGGAATTCGATGTTGGTTGTTGAGGTGTTTGCAGGAGAGGTCCATCTTTGAAGGACTATTACGTCTGCGGATTAGAGTTCTGCCACGGCAGATTCAATTGAGTAGAGGAAAGATGGGGTGCGGGTTGTGTTGTGTAATTGACATGAAGTCGGGGGTGTGGCGGGGCGGCTGAAGTCTTTTCCGGGCCAAGCACTTGCTTCTTCAACACCAAGAACCGCTGAACCTCATCGGCCCCCAGAGCGTCAAGTTTACAAATAACGAATCGCCAAGCTTGCAGCCACTCTTATATTATAATGGACAATGACCGCATCACCCACTTTATGCGTTCTACCCCGAGGAAATATTCGCGATGCATCGACGATGTGCCATGAATCATTCCCTAACATTCTGCAGACTCTCCATACCCCCAAATAGTGGTAGAAGACGCCCTCTTCACACCCTGAATTGACGATGCTTGAAGCTTCGGTCTTTCGACAGAGTCCTTGCGTTTTTCACTTGCAACCAGGAAAAGTTCCAGCCCATTGCTGGCGGTAAACAACCCAATATCCTCGAGCGTTGTTCAGATGGCTGGTACCATGTCGACGTGGGAAGGTCATGAGCTGTGGCTCTCGTCTTTCACAACCCCTCTATCCATAGCATCGGCATGACAAAAATTGCGCGAAGTATTCTGTTCCGGAATCACTCTCACATCGAGTTTGGGCACCGTCGACTACAGAGATATCGAGTGGAACACAGCGAAGACAACAGTATTAGGTTGTTGTAGTTCGGCTTTGTCGCATCCATCAAACTGAACATAGTTTGCTCGATTCAACATTATTTGGGACGAGAGTAAAAGAAGAGCTAGAACACAATAGAAAAGCTGCGCCGCAAGAAACAAATCACTCGATGAAGCTGTGTGGAATATATTGGGGCTCCGCTAAAGTCAACGAATTTGGGCCCACTCTCTCTGGAAGCGAAAGTAGGCTCCATTGTTGAAACTCTAGCGTTGAACCAGACAGATTCATCAACTCATCTCACTCTATCAGACCACTGCCGAGATATGGTTTCTGGAACGAGAATAGCCAAGAAAATCAAGCAAAGCACAAGCTTTTGATATCGGAATCAAGACTTGTTGCCAAGATATCATCTTGATAGAGGTGGCCGAAAGAAGCTTTCCAAGATAGGACATTTTTCGTGGTGAGGTCTCGTTTCCCAAGTCCTGGAATGGATTGCAAGGATGCCGCACACATTCATCTGCTCCAGTCCCTGGAACTCTTCGGATCTGTCGGCCGATGATCTGCAAAGTAACTTTGAAGTTCGAAAATTCATCAAGCCCATTCGACATCTGACGACGTTTGGCAGAGCACTTTTGGAGTCATTGAAACACTCGTTCTACCATACTCGAGCAAGAAATTTTCAAACCAACTCATTGATTTGGAAGCATTTGAATTTACAGTTCTCAACTTCTTACCGGCCGCATCGCGGCATTAGGAAGGCATATAAAAGTTTAGTCGCTAGCCCAAGACGCGTAGGACCTTCTCCATAATTATTGTGGCTGTCATCACGCCGATGTTTCTCTCAAATGAACCCCTACGGAACAAATTCTCCGATACTTCCTGAAATCTTGCAAGTGCGGCTATGGATGCAAGCGCCGATGAGATCATGTTTGCTATATATCTTCTGATAATTCCTTCGAAATGGGACTCACAGTTAAGCTTCAGACTTTCTTTCAATTATCATACACTTATTTCTTCCACTTTAGATCTTTGAGTGCTGGTCATGATGCGGTCCCTCTTTTTCATCAGTGCTCTTGCACCTTTCATTCTTGCTTGCGATAACCCTGTAAACGACGCTTGCGCTTACGCTTTCACCGCTTCATCAGCGGACGCAGCAACATTTTGTGCAACATATACTCAAGCATCATCGACTGCTACGACGGATCTTCCAGCCTTTGCAACTGCTTGCTCAAATAAGCCAAAGAAAGTTTCCAGTGCTTGTAGCTGTCTGACTGGCGGATCAACGCCACTCACAACTGGCTCATCAGTTCGTGTCTTGTTGTCGTGATTATTTTCTATGTGCTGACCGTTCCTGCAGAATAATACAGCCATAGCAACTTCAAGTCCAGCACCATTTTCGAATGTCACAGCCACTGTTGTAGACGTCGCCAAGATTTCTTCCGTCAAAATTGTCGCTACAACTCTGGTCAAGGCAAAGAGCACTTCAAAAACATCCACCGAGGCAGCCACATCTACTAGCGCTTCCCCCAAAGGATCTTCAACCAAGGCCGCCAAGTCTACCAGTGCATCAGCTCAAGCATCCTCGGTGGTTGCCAGCGTGAAAGCTACAAGCGCAGCTGTTTCGGTCGGTGGAGCTGATGCCTGTACTGCATCAGAATATGCTCAAATAACCTCGGTGGTAGCTTCTTGTACGAATATCGTTTTGGAGAATATCTCTGCGCCGGCTAGCTCCACTATTGATCTTACCGGTCTTCAACAGGGATCTACTGTTACATTTGCTGGGACTACTGTAAGCTGAATCGCGTCTGGGTGGGTAAATAGCAGCACTGAACTTTCATAGTCTTTCGGAACCACGGAGGATTCTGACTTTAACCCCATTGAAATTGCTGGTACTGATATTACCATCACTGGTGCATCTGGTCATGTCATTGATGGTAATGGAGCCGCATATTGGGATGGACAAGGCTCAAACGGTGGAACTGACAAGTAAGAAAATAGCAGTCGCTAAAAAAGCTTCTTTGCTAACAAGCTCACCAGGCCTGATCACTTCATCGTCCTCGACAAAATGGTCAATGGTAAAATAACAAACCTCAACATACAAAACTGGCCAGTCCACTGCTTCGACATCACCGGCTGCGACGGTATGACCATCTCCGGCCTAACCCTCGACAACTCCGCCGGTGATGCCGCAAACTCAGCATCGGACGGCGACCCAGCTGCCCATAACTCCGACGGCTTCGACATTTCCTCCACCGATAATCTCATCCTCTCCAACACAGTCGTCAAGAACCAAGATGATTGTGTAGCCGTCACCTCCGGCACAAACATTACAGTAACAGGCATGACCTGCTCAGGCGGCCACGGCCTCTCCATCGGTTCCGTAGGTGGAAAATCAAACAATGTCGTCTCCGGCGTCACATTTTCTGATTCAACCATCACTGATTCCGAGAATGGATGCCGTATCAAATCCAACAGCGGTACAACCGGTACTATCGAAAACATCGTCTACAAGAACATCACACTCTCCGGAATCACAGATTACGGCATTGATGTCCAGCAAGACTACCTGAATGGCGGTGCAACCGGCACGCCGACGAATGGTGTTACTATCTCGGGGGTTACGTTCGAGAGCATTACCGGTACGACGACGGGTGATGCCATTGATTATTATGTTCTTTGCGGGACGGCTTGTACGGATTTTACGTTTACGGATGTTTCGATAACTGGAGGAAGTGGAACGAGTAGCTGTAACTACCCAAGTACGGGTTGTCCTTCGTAGATGGTGGGACTATGGGGGTGATTGCTTTCTTGGTGGGGGATCTTGGTTGGGTTTATGTATATAACTTATCTTCTGTGTAAAATAAGCACTTTACTTCTTGTCCAATAACCTCTTGCAATACCCTCTCTTTAGACTTCAGCCAGAAAGGCTATTTATGACTTGAGATCAAATCCAAAAAGAGCAAAAATACAATCACCACGCACGCAGGGGGGATCCATGCAGAAAAACGAGACGGACTGGTTTATTCAAATTGGGGTTTTAATTTGGTCAACAGTTCATTCGGGACACTTGCATCTGCCCAGACTACAAGCATCCGCCAAATACCAATAGTGCTTAAACAATATTATATATGTGTTTATAATTAGCCGATAATATGCCGCTAGCTCATTAAGTTGCAATTCATCCTTCAGTAAGGAAGGTTCAACGACCAAGCACTGCTGTCGTTCATCAAGGTTGAATTCGCGTAGACCGAATTCTTGGTTATGGTATCGAGGCCACCGCTACTTCAATTTCCTTCAAAGACAAAAGGGATCTGCATAATCGTTGATAATGTTGATACTACCCTGAAAGTAATCACCAACTCCAACTCCGTAATTTCTATGTCTTGGGCCTGCCAAGAAGTTCAAAATGCGAACGTGTCTTTTATGGTACATAGGTACAGAGCGTAGCGGTCAAGAATTGAATCTGGGCGGGAGTCGTCTGTTGTAGAAAAGCATACAACGCTGCTGTGTGCTCTGCTTCGGATAAGACTCGACACCATTGTTCAATAGCGGACAATTCATCAAGAAAATCGCGATCAAGAGTTGCGGCAGCCATTTCATCAATAGTCGTCTCAAGTTGGCCAATATCAAAGTGGAAATTCCTTGCAGGACGTGTGAAATTTCTTGTGTGAACGAGGCGTGCACCGCTCGGAGCTAGGGTAACAGCGCTTTCGAAGTGGAGGGTACCGGGGCGCATAGCAACCGGAATCCTAGTAATGTCTGTCATCTGATATGTTTGTGGTCGTTGCCGTACGTAATCTTTCTCTCCAGCGGTGTTTAGCGGTGCGACTTGCGAGTTCAGGCCCGATGTTTCCTTTACGGAAGGCAGCAATTTGTGCTTTGGCTTAGTTGGCGACTTTGTCCTGTGATATTTGTCCCGGAAGTGCGTCGTTGTACGAGGAAGCTCAGTGACATATATGCTGATGTTCTTGTAGCTCATGCGATCGTGACGCGCTGCATTTGCATTGGAATTGGAATTGGTCCAATACGAGATGTTATTGGTGAGACTTTTCTTGGTTTCTTGTGCTTTGCCGACTATGGGAGGCCTCATAGGCTTCGGTAACACACAGTTGGATTTACGAAACCAAGTTTGACACTCCTGACTTTACATAATACGTGTCAGTTTGGCATGTTTATTTCGTAAGGAAGACATATTTTACCAGATTCTGCCTTCTCTCTGAACCGTGAAAGCCTTTGTGTATGATTGAGACCTGCAGCCTAGTCTCGGGCATCGTTCTGAGCCAATGTATTGCCCCACGATGAATGCCATTGTGATACTCATGCCAGGGGTAGGATAAAAGTTCTCGGGAATGAGGCTTGTCGTTCCCGTAAATAGTTCATATTCCCCAGATCGTACCTTCGCTTGTCCTGGGCCATTTCTAAACTGTGCTTCGATGATGGCCTCGAATTTCTTTGATGAAGAAAAGAAACGTTAGTGCGGTTTAAATTATTTAGAGAAAGGACTTAGCGTGAATACTCACATCCCAATCGTATTCGGAAGGTACAGGTATAACTCGCCCAAGAGCGTCTTCAAATTTTACCGGTGCTTGCACCCAGGTACAGTACTACGCAACTGCTGTTAACCGAATGATTTTCCTCGCCAAAATCAACATATGCACCACCACCTTCTAATTAATATAACAAATGCAATTTAAAGTCAAATCGTATAAAAAGTAGGGCAAAAGAATCGTAATAATCCGCTCTATAAATGGTATATAGAGAACTTCCTAATTAGGCAGCCACGTGACTTAATATTTAGTATGCCACCCGTCTGCCGCGATGCAAGCAGCCACCCTCCTAGGCATACTCTCAATCAATGCATCAAAGAATTCCTTAGGGATAGTGTCCCAAGCGGCCTGTAAACAGGACTCTAGACGCTGTCTGTCCTCCTCTGAGTTCCCCCTACAAGCTATGACCTTAGGAAACATCTAAAATACACGCTTTTTAAGCTCCCACTAGGCGTTCTCGATCGGGTTCAAATCTGGGGAGTAAGGCGGCCAATCTGTAGTCGTAATACCATATTTCTTAAACCATGCCTTTACCTTTTTGGCCGTGTGGATAGAGGCGTTGTCCTGCATAAATACATAGCCTTTATCAAGTCGCCGGTGCCAGAATAGTACTTGGTCGGTTAAAACCTCAAGGTAGGAGTTGGCAGAGTACCTATGTTTCTTTGACTCGAAGTCGCGATCTATAATATAGAGTTGTGTCCTTCCCGTATCCCAGAAAGCAGCCCAGACCATTACTTTCATATCCTTCCCACAGGTGTAGGTCTGAATCATCTCCCTCTCCCACTTCTGTGCAGGTGTGCGAAAGCACCACTCTGTCGCTTTACCCCGCCCCCGCTCACACGAACACTCGTCACTCCACATATAAAGACCCCATTCCTCCGCGGTCCACCCCTTTCATACTAAGCACCAGGCAAGTCTTTTAAGCGCATTTGTCTCCGTAAGGAAGGGACGGCGCGCGGCGCGCCATTTCGTAATATGGTACTTCTCGAGGATCGTGGTAACGGTTCGCTTCTTACAGGACAGCCCACAGGTCTCGATAACCTGTATATAAGTGTCCTTAGGGTTGTTTCGAACATGTCGCACAAGTAAACGTTCCTGGGCAGGTGTGTATGACTTTCTGCGAGGGGTTTTCGGTAGAGATACGCCTTCGACTCGTTCTAGATCTTTTACGAGGGTATATCGGACCGTAGAAACATCGTGTTTTGTGCCTGTCGCGATCTCAGTAGGTGTATGGCCAAATGCGGCAGCGTAGGCGATCCCTCCTCTATGGTAAGGAGTGAGATGTGTATAAGGAACCTTATTCCCTGATATTGAGCCTAGAGGAGTACGTTGAGGTGGCATTTTATTGTGGTTGTGAAGGAGTGATGGGGAGAAACGCGTCGCGTCGCGACTTTTAAAGTGGATTCGGTTAACAGCAGTTGCGCGTCACTGTATAACGCAAATCTGGGGGCGGCAGGCTCTCCATTACTCTCGCAAACATATTAAACATTTTATTTTGTGCTTTCCTGCGACGTTTTAATACCCACACTCTGCCACTTTAAAACGAACTTGGTGAGACTCACCACACACTTGATGCGACATCCAGCAAGGAATCGAGTTTGGGTATTGTGTCTCTACTTTCAGTAAGTGCATGATTTCATGTTACCGGTTGTAGACTTACTCTTGAGCAATTGCATTGATTTTCGCACATATATTGTGAGCCTGAGCGTCAAGTTGGTCTCGGCAGGTTTCCGCTGCTCGTTTTTGGATCTCATGGGCCTGACTTTGGTCGACCAGCGATTTTGAGGTAATCCGTCTGCAAAACTCCGTCAATATATTGAGGATAAAGATGCTCGAGGATCTGATTCACTCACAGGAGTGCAGTATTTAATCGCAAATTCAACGACCCGACATGGGCCACTAGGTAGCTTCGAAATTCAGGTATGTCCTTCTTCACCAATAATTCCCACCTCACCATCCTTGGCGTTGCCTTCAATTTCGAAGTCATAGAGCCTGCTCTAAGACTCCGATCAAACGGTTTAATCTTCTCAAAGAAGGCCTTCAAAGTGTCTTCACACAAACAAGCCGCAAACTTAAGCGCTACGATTTCAGGGATCTGGCCAGGCTGGCTGGTCAAGTCGGAGATCTCATGAAGGGCCCGAAGCAGGCCTTTTAGTTCGGATTCAAGCTCTTGAAAGTGTTCCCTTGCCCCGCCTGCGTTGCTGACACTGTGGATGATCTTGTTGACGAGCTTGACGGCTGCTGCGATGTCGCCAGCACTCCAGCCGAACGACATTCTGACACAAAAACAAATTGAAAGCCGCGCTTGATGGATAACGTCGACAATAAGTTTCTGGTGAGTTCTGGAGTAAGAATTCTGTTTTCATAAGACGTGGAGGTTGAGAAGGACGGATAGTGCTCATCAATGGTCCGCAAGGCTGGCGAGCCGCCGAAGTCAGCCTCTTCGAAGTATAAATAGCACAAGCCAATGAGCAACTTCCCCAAGTTAGACAGTGAACCAATCAAACAAAATATCCGTATAAGACTCAATAACTTAGGGGTTTGGCGCAAGGCTTTCAAAGTAGGGTTCTTTTCGGCTCTGAATAGTGTACCTCTTGCGATTCGCTTCGGATTGTATTTACTCAACCGTCGAGATTTCTTCACTCAACAATTCGTATCTAGCTACCTTCACGAACGAGACGAAGTAGAACGAAAATTAAATGCAGTGCAAAATAAATCTGGACATATTGTTCTCATAAAATTTTGCCAACCCAAATAATTGTCTTGCTTCATGGATGGGGAGGTCACTTTGGAAATGGAGAATGTTCCACTTGGATCTACATCTCAAAGCTTCTCCTCACTGCGTCAAAGAAAAGAAAAGGAAAAAATAGAATAGGAACTACTACTTTCTGCCCTTTATTAGCTCGATTCTCAAAGATAATCTTTACAGCCTGCGAATAATCAAATATCTACATCTCGCTGGATACACTTGCCTCTCAGAACAAGCTATTGTGAAGTCACTTCGTATTCCCGCACCTCTCCCCATGACCCCTCGAAAATCTTTTCGCCATCCACAAACTCGAGGGTATTCAATCAATTGTGAGACACTGAACATTTTAGAACATAATTAAAAAGTTGTCATCCAGTACACCTGCGATCAAACTATATCTGTCTTTCAGAGAAAGAGAAGTAGAAAGCTCACAAAAATAACATGACTGAAATGAGACGTCTAAATGCAGTCGTAAAGATATACTTCGCCCCCCTCTGATCTTAAGCACCAAAGTGAAACAATTTGTGCACAACTCTGACGCAGCGCGTGCGCAACATGTTGCAAACCATTCTAACATCTAAGTATGAAGAAGGAAATCATAAATAATAGGGCACGATTGAGCATCCAACAGTAGTTTCGCCCACGAAGTAAATGAAAACTTGCTGTTCCTCATCTCAAGTTCACGAACAAATCAATCACTTCAGAATTAGAAATCTGAGACTTGCCTCAAACAAAACCTCATAAATAGAAAATTGAGACATCAGCAATGGCACAGCACACAAGCCTCAACCACAACCTGCTCTTCTTGCACATCACAAGTTCGCGAACTCATCTATCACTTGAGAATTGAAAATCCGTGACTTGCTGTTGTCTACACGAAATCCGAGTCATGTTTAATTTTCGAGCGGTGAAAAGCCTCTGAAAAAGGGGCTGTGATAAGCCACAAGCAGGGGAGGGCGAAGCGAGGGCAAAACCACTTGGTGGGCCCAGCGGCACAGCGAATCCTCATTTAAGGTTGCGGGAGGACGAGAGGATGTGCGAAGTTGACAGGAAACATCCCGAGATTTTGACGTCCCGAATCTTCAAACATGTCTGGAATAAAATTCGGCTCTCTTGTTGAAAAAATCTTGAAACAAGAAACATTTCACATAAAAAGTGTGGAGTCAAATTCGACTCACAGCAAACACGAAGCACTCACACGCCGCACCCAGACAAGTCCACCACGAGCAAGTCACATCGGTGACTGATCTTCCCCAGGCAAACGGGCAACAACCCCACACCCTGACGCCCATTGGCTCCCCCCGATCACCCGATCACAGATCGCCGCCCCCATTGCTCCATCTCAGACAGCGTGGCTTGCCGTTCACGATAAAATAGGAAATCTCGCGACACCCATCCCCAAGTCACCCGTGTTCTCAGCCGCAACTTGCTACAAACCCCAGGATTAAGACGCTTACTGCGCCATGTATCGGCAGCCAACCCCAGCCCAAAGTGCCTTTACCGTCGCTTTTCAGCCCAAAATGCGGGGGGTTCGATATTCTCAACCAATGAGAGAAGAGGGGTGTTGGGAGAAGAGAAAAATAGCACAGCCTTGCTTGGCGATGGGGAGGAGAGAAGAGGCTACCCTGTAAGGTGGAAATGAGAATAAGCTCGGGGTTTTAGGCTGCCGATTTATATATTATTTGTTGGATATCGCGTCTTGATCGTGAGCTTGAAAGATTGATTTTGGAATATTTTGAGGTTATTCAGACAGCGGCGAACAAAGAAGAGTAGGAAAATCGACATAAATTACTCGAATATTGAAGACAACTGAATTGCGCATTGCGACAAGATGGCGCCGAAGAAAGGAGGATCGTCTGGGAGCTCTGGCTCAGGAAGCGGTGCCAGTGTTTCTTGCAATTATTGCACAGAAACTTTGCTCCTCAGAGGTTATAATTGGAGGGTAAGTTTCTCCTTGAACCCCCAGAAAAACTTTAGAAACTGACAGAAAACAGGACGGGCGAACAGATGCGCTATTTGCAATCGGAATTATTGTTATGGTAACACTTATTGGCTGCCTTGTCCTAGCTACACGATTTCGATGGATACGCCAAAAAGGAACAGACAAACTTCGACATTTTGGATATTTCCTCGCCACTATATCCACATTCATGTAAGATTCTCCGATTGCAAATACTAGACTTGCGACTAACCGACAAAACAGATTTTACCTATTCCGCGTCATCGATATCGGTCTTGGCGAATCAGGCACAGAAACAACATACCTCTACTTCCTCACCTACATCTTCACATACCTCTTCCAGCAACTTTCCGAACTCTTAATACTCGGGATTATCCTGCGCACACTTTGTGAGAGCACGAGCGCTCGTGGAGTCCAGAAAATGAATGGCTTCCATATTGCTGTGATCATTTTGCTCACGCTTCTGAGCGCAGCCGCGTATGGAATGTATATTGCGCAGATCGCATATACGCTTATTGATGGATCGTTATATGATGATGCACTATATTATAACACAGGACATGTGCAGTTGTCATATCAGGCGCTGTATTTTGTTGTTTCGATATATGCTGGTCTCTTGGGTCTTTTCCTTGCGGCGAAGGAGCGAACAAAGGTATGCAATTCCCGGTTAGATTGTAGGTCTTTGCTGACTTGGCTGTAGGCGGCACTTTTGATGGCATTCTTCGTATTGCCGGCTTTGTTCATTCGCAGTCTGATGGCATTGATAGTGGAAGCTATAAACAACTCCCCAAATGTTCGCTACAGGAACCAAGGCGTCGCTTGGGGAAGTCTCTTTGTATACGCCTTGGCGACTTGCGCCATCTTCGTTGGAGTTGCTTTGATCGGATTTCTATTCAGACCACGGGATCCTAGAGTTCTGGAGCATAAGACGACCGCAGATCCGACACAACAAGGAGTGATATATACCAATGTACCGACAGAGTACAACAATCAATACGGCAATGTCCCACAACCAACACAGATGGGATATGCCAACACGCCACCGGGTGGATATTATGCTGCTCCTTCAGTACCAACGACATACGGGACACCTTCCCCTCAGCCAAACGCCCCCGCACCAACAGGATACACTGTGCCTGCAGGATATAAACTCGTGCCAGCAACTCAAGCATGAGCAGTCTGTTGAACATACATTAGTTGATTTAGTAATGAAGTTTGAAACCTATGAGTTGTTTGAGAAGTAATTAGCATAGAAGTGGAGCGAGGCGTCGAGTATATAGTCTATTAGCAAATCTGATACCCCTGATTGTAATGAGCTCGAAAGCCTGGCGTCTCCCTCATGAGCATGTGAATGTGTCTCTCAATTGGTACGCTAATTGAGAAATTTGGGATGCTTGTGGCTGTTGAATAGCTACAAAGATATGCGGATAGACAATTGCTCGCCATGAGTTGTGGCGATTGTATTGATAATCTGAAGGAAAGTAAGTACTTCTGCATTTTAAGTAGCACCTGTGAAGATACGTCAGGAAGAGCGACTTACCAAGTTATTGTCATTTGCCAATCAACCCTTCAAGTCATGATCGCTAAAATAAATATGTGAGCGTTAAATATCCAGATCCTGCTTCGTAAAGCCGTTGCAGAGAGAAAGCCGTAAACATTATGTATTAGTATCCACACTAGACGACGGCTTCCGTTTCGCTCCAGAGGTCAATCTTATCCCTTTCTTCCTCTTCCCCAGCTTCTTCGCTAATTGATCCTCAGTCATATTATCCATGTCTTTCCCAAGCGTCTTTCGCATAGCGTAAGCCAATATCATAGCCGTCTTGTACGGCCCAACAGGTTGGTATCCAGCGCTCCGACTTTGATGAAAAGCATAAAACCAAGCATTCCAAGTTCCGAAGCACCAAATAGCTTGGCAAATCAATACCCACATAGTAATGTGGCTCGAAATCCCCCAGCTCCAAGAGTCAATTATCGAAACACAGACTAGACGGGGGAAGTTCTCATTTCCTAACATCTTGCCTTTGTAGCATCTCTCAACGCCAAATGTGTTTAGCTCATCGACATTACCTCCACCCATTTCAATATTGAGAAGTGGAGGAAGAATACCGAGACGAGTGGTGTTGATCATAATGGACGACTGAACGTTCCTTTGATTAGGCGACCTAGCGTAGTACCCTCTTACTTCGCAAAAGTCTGTCCAATAGTCAGCAATCGCAAATTCGTTCCTAGTCTGTAAATGATAGTATACATCGATTGAAGGATTCAAACAGCGTAACTGAGCCCGAGTCGAAGTTTCCGATCGGAGGACAGATGTCGCTTCGAGTCGTGAAGTCAGCATAGTTTGGACCTGAAATCGTGGCATTGGGTTTGAGTCCAATCCGTGGACCGTCCACGACAACCCAGCAAGCATCAATCTCGTCACTATTTATGCCAAGAAGAACCCCGTTCTCCATCTGCCATCGTGATTGCGATGGCTGTATGTATCCCGCAGCAGCACTTATCAAGCTTGTGAAAGCGAGTGTGTAGCCCATGCTCAAAATAATGTACAGCATCAAAATCCACGAACTCCACATGCGTAGTCGTGGAGAGAAGAATAGCTCCTTAATCGAGGCTAAAATTCCCCAGAGTGTGCTTCCCTGGAATCCGACGGTGACATAAAAGTTGTGTGAGACCCCGCTTTGCTTCATGAATAATAGTAGCAATCGGGAATAGCTGCAACATATTAGTATTTTTATACTTCAAAACTCCCCTCAGCGGCACAGTGTCTTACACAAGATATCCTGTATAGGCCATCAGAAGACGTAGGCCTTGACCGACAAATGTGTCCCACAAGGCTTGTATTATCTTAACCTGCATGAAGCTTCATCGAATCAGTACTATACAATCTCAAGATCTGACTTTGTTGGCTGACGTGAAGATCGGAGGGGTTCTTATGTCAAGTGTAAATATGACGTTCCAATAGGAATATGACCCATGTGAGGCAGTAATATTCTTATTGAGTATTTTGGATGTCCAATAATCACCATTTCCGGAGTTTTGCAACCAGGAGCAATCGGACGAAACGCGATTGAGCCATTGCGCGCTGAAAGTGTTGATTTTCGAGAGTTGATACGCAAGACTAATGCATGCAGCCAGTGCTACTACGAGTGTAATGGGTAACAACAGGATTCGTCCGGCAGGAGTTTGCGCTGTAGACACCTTCCTCGAGGCCCGGCTATTTCCTTCCCCATGCTCCAGATCAGAAGAGGGACTCGTTGCTACTTGGCCGATTAAAAATGGTCAACAGCGAAGATTTGGAGGGCCGTACCTTCAAGGTTCTCCCGACTAATTGTTCCCGAATGAGAGGTCGCAGGTTCCTCGTGAGTATCCTCTCGACTCTCTCCTTTCCATGTCGACAACAAATTACGCACGTGTAACTTGAACATTAGTCAAACATCAACGTAAACCGAGCATCGGTAGAAACCTGAGCAATTGTAAAGTGGAAAGCAAAAGGAACCCATTGCTGATAAGTCAGACCTCCCATCATAATGACGTACTTGAGAAGCACTTTTGCGGCGTACCAAACCCCTCACAGGAGGCCTCCCATTCATCGCTGAGGGCACAACTTTGAGGGGTGAAACTGGAAGCGAGTATGAAAACGAGGCTGAGTATGAATGTAGGAACCGGGAGGATTTATCTCTGACGCCGGTATTTGGGTTCAATCTATACATGTAGGCTCAACAAATCAACGCGTGCAGAGTACATGTGGGTTGGGGGTGACATGAGCAAGCTGCTGCATGGTACCGAACACATGCACCAGAACATCAAGGTATTTACAATTAAGCCTTTTGGATTGAGTAAAACGAGCATCGTGTAGGGACTGAGTTTGGTAAGATCGATGTGCTGAATCCACAATAACATCGTGCCCCGCAGTTGAGGCAAGAAGAGGAGCAATGAACAGAACCATCCTCTCAGGTAACAGTCAACGATGGTCCGTTTTCGGATTAAGCTGCAGCGCTTGCTAGGGCCATTAAATCCTTCTATATGTCGTTGAGTGGCACTTTCAAATGAGTGATGTTTGAGTGAACAAGAATAAACGAATGTTGGATGGCTTGAGATCATTTGGCTCCTGGGATCCTTGGGTCACTAGACCGCCGGGTAATTGCAATACCGGAGAGGCTGGACATGTAGGAAGACCTACCAACACAAGTGGGATTCGGAATCTTGAATAGATCGCAAAGTTGAATCCTAAGAGAATGCAATATTTGTAGTTGGGCAGACAATGATGTTGGCGGAGGGTGTGTAGGTAGAGTTGGAATTGTTTAGCGTCTCTGCCGGAGTTGCCAGGCCTGAAACTTTCTTCTTTCCATGTGCTGAATCGACGAATTCAACCACGATAGCCCAACATCAGTGAAGAGCGATAGAGGGTTCCACGGACGCTGGCGCAAGCTCTCAAATATCACATGCAAGAATGCGGGATGTCTTGATGGTATCGACTGACACCGGACCATCACAATCCTCGATCGGCCACCCTTCCTCTCTCGCAAGTCGAACGGTTTTCCTCGAACCACAATTTCCTCGACAGAATTTACTACGATACTCCGAAGTTGAAGATCTGCGAAGATGAAGTTGCTGTTAAATCTGCGGAGGAGGCGTCGTGACTTTGATAGATGTCGGATGTTCAAAATTCCCGGATTACACATTGTACAACCCCAATTTTGGTCCTAAGTGGTCCCAAAGTGTGATCGGATGCTATTCGGCGATCAACTACTATATGGCTTATTTCTAATTCTAGCTTTGTGGTGTACTATCAGCTTGAAAAATCTAGTATTTCTAGTCAGAATTAATTCAATAACTCTCGATACTCGATCCTGCACCTTTGATGGTTCTTTTTTTATCAAAAATGTTTAGCATCTCATCATCCTCATCACAGCGATTATTGGAGCTACCCTACAGAGCAGGAAGTCAACTCCACCGTCAAACGCAACCCAGGACCAACCCTCTACCGCCGCCAATCACAACCACTGGGTTCATAGCCACAACGGCAGCGGCATCTTCTCAAGAGAACATGATCCGAAATCGACGTGTACAGTAGCGACGCCCCGGCAGATTGGGGACAGTCTGGGACTATAGCAAAGGTCCGTGAGGGATACATTACCTGGGAAGGTAAGCAGATCAGCGGCAAGTTCTCTGATAGAAATAACTTGGTTTCCGTCATGATGTCGGATATGGGTAGAACAGTTATCATAGCTTTAATTCCTATAAAGACAGCTACCACCTCGGAGAAAAGCTAGGGCAGGGATTACGAGAGGGTTGAGATTCAACACCAGTAGTAGGACTAGGACGCATAGGGTCCGTGAATGAAGGTTCCGTTGTAGTGATTAATTCTATGATTTGATTGAATAAGCACAATGAGAGTGCTTCAGCGTTGTCGGAATGGCTATCGAAATGTGATATCGTGAATTTGTAGAGCCAAACTAAACCCCACAGAAAAAAGAGCTCGGTTAATTCCAAAGTCTTGGCAACCCACAAAGAGGAACATCAACACCTTCACGACCTCACATCGATCTTGAACTCCCAGGAGATCCATACGTCAACGGTACGTGCAGCAGACTTTCATCGGAGGCATCACGCAGCTGCGGTGAATGCGTGCGTGGATCTTATTTGCTGACAAACGCGCTTATAGAATCACGATTTTCACCTCCTCAACCTCTAAACCTCCTCCCACAATCCCGACGAAGGTCGTACTACCGCAATCATGGATATGGAAAAGTTGAAGAAGATGCAGCAGTCGGTGCGAATTGGTGAGTGCATTCTATAGAATCAATTAGAGCTCATTGGGGGCTCTGCTGATTGCGGAGCTCCCCAGAGCTCCGCATCAAAAGTTTGTGATGAGCAATAGCTAACATTTAAACTCTAGGGTATGTCATCTCCTTTCCGAGAACCCTCGATATTCGAAGTATTGAGACAATGAAGCTTGAATGGAAGTATGCAAATTTGTTGAGGAGTGCTGACAAGCTTTGCGCAGCGGAAAGGGCACACCGAGAAGAAAGGTCAAGAAGGTACACAAGAGCGCTGGAATGGACGACAAGAAGCTGCAGACTGCATTGAAGAAGCTTAATGTTCAACCTATCCAAGCAATTGAGGAGGTCAACATGTTCAAGCAAGACGGAAATGTCATCCATTTTGCTGCTCCCAAAGGTATGACGAGGCTGCCAAAAAACACACCGCCCATTGCCTTTCTCGAAATTCTCCAGCTTTGAAGTCGGCCGCTAACAATCACAATTACAGTTCACGCTGCCGTACCATCAAACACCTTTGCTATCTACGGTAACGGTGAGGACAAGGAGCTCACAGAACTCGTCCCTGGCATCCTCAACCAACTCGGCCCTGACTCCCTCGCATCCCTACGAAAGCTCGCCGAATCCTACCAATCCATGCAAAAGGCAGAAGGAGAGAAGAAGGAGGGCGAAGATGATGACGATGATATCCCAGATTTGGTCGCCGGATCAAGCTTCGAGGACAAGGTCGAATAAAAAGTTTTGTCATATCACAGGCTACGTGGATATTTGACGGAATCGAGTATTGGAGGGGGCATTGATTTCGGAGCTGTCCTGACTTCACAATTATGCTGGAGCGGCTAGCATGGAAACAAGGCGAAATTCGGTAGTCTAGGGTTGCTTGCTTGTACAAAATCATACGGCGCCTTACATCCTCTCAAATTTCTGCATATTGGGCATTCATAGTGATTTATGGTGTTCTACCGGAGGACTTTATTCAGCCATCGTCACGTGCATGATATTTTCCATGCTTTCTGACGTATTGATCTAGGTCTCCTTATTCCTCAAAAGCTCATCTACGATGATGCTTTTCTGGGAACAAATTGCGAAAGGCGAATCGCTTAGTGAACATCAAATGGCGCGGAAATTGGTCCGTCTTACACGCAGATTGACAAGGGAAAACTCGATGGTTCCTACAAAAATGCAGAATAGTGAGGGGGTTTTGACTTCTCGAGGCTGCCGAAGACTAGTGGAAAATGAGGTGCACTATTTCTGGACCTGTATTTCAGGGCGTGAGAGGGATTGATGGAACTCCAATTCAAGGCACCAAACCTTGAGGCTCATACAGTAAGCCTGCTATTGGTCACTATCATTCCTGGCGATCCATGGGCTGATGAACACCTGACGAATTAGGGTCGGGCGAACCACTAATATTTTCCCCAGAATCTTTGCAAGGCCCTTGCAATTAATCGTATTTTTGAATGCTTACTGTAACACCAGTTCAGTTGAGCAATTTACTGAAATATGTTAGAGTTGTCACCACCGAAATGCGTTTCTCTTTTTTTCAACGCATTTTGAGAACTTTGTGGACGCCAACAATCTTTTAATTGTCTCAGATATCAGCAAGTCATGAGGTCCTATAAGTCAAGATCATTGTGTTTGGTTTATTGTGTGTTCTAGGGTAGGCCAATGTCGTCTCTGGTCACTGCAAAGCAGTTCTAGGATCATTAGATTGGCCCAGTGCATCGAAATGGGCTGCTCTAAATCACACTCTTTCAGGCAAACTTCTTCAACCCGCTCCTCTTGGCGCAGTCTGCCATCCAGATCAAGCGACTTACAACAATGCGACATGTCCCGGACTTCAAACTGCTTGGTTCGGATTATCGTTGCATGCTGATAGTCCAAATAGTGCTTCATTCAGCAATTGGGAGAACGATACTTGCTTGCCATTCCCACAGATGCCTTGCAGTGGAACTGGATCGCCCATATACGTCGTCAATACTACTTCTAAGGAAGACGTGAAGATAGCAGTCGATTTTGCGGGAGAGAATAACGTCAGACTTGTCGCTCGAGGAACGGGAGAAGACTTTCTTGGAAGGTACGTTTCTTAGCAATGGTTGCAAGTCTCCTTAGAATAGCCAAGACTATGAGTGCTTCAAACAAGTTCTACCGTACTATGGCTAAGAATGTTGCAGATCCTCAGCTCCCTTTCTATGTCAATTTGGACCCGTCACATGAGAGCACTGTCTATCCTGGATAGATTCAAGCCACAAGGATGCAAGACAATAATTGATTCGCCAGCATTGTCGTTCGCTGCAGGTGCTGATATGGGACAATTGAATGCGCTTGCCGCTTCAAAAAAAATCTCTACATCCTGTCTGCTGGTGGTGCAAGCGTTGGGTACGTAGGATATGCTACTGGAGGCGGACATGCAGCTCTCAGGTAAGTTACTATCTATTCAAACCCCTAAAAACTACACTGCCAAGATTGATATGGTCCTTTGTATCTTCTAGCACTACGACTCCGTGAAATTGACCTGAGATAAATTAGTCCTCTGTACGGCTTGGCCGCAGATCATGTGCTTGAAATGGAAATCGTGACCCGGCAGGGAGAGATTTTGACTATTAATGAATGTCAGAACAAGGATCTGTTCTGGGCGGTGCGCGGGGTAAGTCTTCCTTCAATCCAACTCATTCGTTGAAGCATCTAACAACCCGTCAGGGCGGTGGTTCGACATTCGGGGTCACCACTTCCACAACAATTAGAGCTTTTCCATCCGTGCCATTGGTCTTCGCGTCAGTCCTCTTGACTGCAAAGCCAAACTCGGATGATTTCTGGAATGGCATAGTCTCCTTCCTATCACAATGGCCTTCACTATCCACACAGGGCCTAACAGGCTACGCCTACTCAGGATTAGTACCAAATACAACCATCAACGGCGGAAACGTCGGAGATTTCCAAGCATTTTTCTTCCTCCCAATCACGTCTGCGTCAAACACCACCGAATCTCTCCTCGCTGCCTTAGATGTGCCAATTTCAAGTCTCAAAGCTCAGTTTCCTGGTGCCTGGTCTTCACAAATCAACACCAAGTCCTACACCTCATTCTATGAATGGTGGCTGCCAAATAATGGTGGTCCACCGGGAGGTATAGATCTCATCCTTGGCTCGCGACTACTGGATGAAAAGGCGCTCAGCTCGAATGCCACTGCCTTGAAGGAAGCGTAGCAGAATGCTATTCCGAATCGGGCGGATGCGTCGCTAAGTATTTATTTCACTTCTGGAAAGGGTGTACACGATGTTGTTCCAAGGGGTGGAAGTAATGCTGTGAATCCAGCTTGGAGGAAGGCATATGTCCACGTTGGTATGCAACTCTTTATTTTAAAATAATTTTTCTTAAGACTAACATTTCGAACAGTCCAAGCCGCAACATATCCAGCACTCGATCCAGTAGCTGCGAAAGCCGCCCAAAATACACTCACGAATACCAATGTTGCGGCACTTCGAAAACTCGCCCCAGATATGGGATCTTACGTCAATGAAGCAGATGCAAATGAGCCCGACTATCAGCATGCCTTTTGGGGAGCTAATTATGACAGACTAAAGTGGATCAAGAGGGATGTGGATCCTGATGATGTCCTTTGGTGCCATCCTTGTGTTGGCAATGAGAGGTGGAAGATTGATGATAGCGGAAGGCTCTGTAGGATCTAAGTCTCTAGCTTTTGGATGTGATATGCCAGGCTAGATTGCTATTAGGTGGAAGGCTAGGTAAGCAGGTGTACAGAAGGTATGTCGATCGGGTGAATGTTGATATTCCGTGTTTCGGGATTACGTCTTCTATATTGCATATTGCAAGCTCGTATCCTATGCTTGATCTACTTCGTTTACCGACACTTAATTGTATTATTTTGTTTCTTGCTGTCTCTCAAAGATGTTAATTGATTGGCCAATGGCGTATTTCAGAGCCTGTTCGTTCGAAGTCAAACAACCATTGTCGCCCCAAACCTCAATATTGCACCAATTTTCACCACGTTTTGTCACGCAAGAACCTGTCATTCCCGTTATTTTGACGCATTATTCGTGGAACAATTGTTTTTCGCTCACAAACTCCTATCTCGAACTGTCATCAGGAATTCCTGAGGTCCGGCCATTCCCCACGATTGACCCAAGCGGGCTCCGAGGGGTATGTGACATCCCAATCTACACCCCCAATCAACCTTAAATTGCACGTTGTTGAAGCCTAAGAATAATCATAACTTATATTCCAAACATCGCTCTCTTCACCTTCGTGGCTAATATCCTCGCCTACTTCCCTGCACCCAATCAACTCTTCGCAGTTTCACATCCTCATTAATCGAACGCCACATTCGCATTCAGGCTTTTATTAAGATCTTAACTCTCCGCAATGACTTAATATGTTGAGCAAATTCCTGGGTCAAAAGGACGTGCGCTGGCGGCTAGGTAGATCTTATTCAACTACCGAGGACGTTTTAACCTTATGCTAAATGAGGGCCAGGTACGACCGAATTTTAAGAATGGATGCGCAAGGCCTGTTGTCGATTTGTTGGTATTGGTTGAGTACTATGGGAATCTGAGATCGAATCTCTTGATAGCAGGAAGGCTGTTTATTTTGAGCTGTGCTATCAAGGAGGGAACGGCCCGGTGGTGTGGGGGGAATTTAAGTATAAAAGCTTGCTAGTAGTAAGGAATTCGCGCGTTTGTGAACAGTTCTGTCTGCTGTTTCATTCCTCTCAAGTCCAATTCCATTGCATATATTTCAGATCCCATTTACTACCTTCACCATGAAGTTCTCAACCTTGCTCCCAGCCCTCCTAGCAACAACTGCAACAGCACAAACTGCGTCCTCCGCCTATACAGACGCGAAGACCGGCATAACATATCAAGCCTTTTCAAACGCAAACGTCCTCTTCGGTCTCGCCCTTGACGCCAACGGAACTCAAACAGATTTCATTGGCACCATTGTTGCAAAGGGAAAAGGATGGGCTGGTGTCTCTTTGGGAGGTCCTATGGTTGGGAAACTACTGGTTGCAGCTTGGCCTAATTCAAATGCAGTTGTTTCGACGTTCAGAAAAGCAACGTATGGTTCTTCCAACTCAATCTTGTCCTCATAACAATAAACCAATTCCTGATATCCTCACAGAGCAAAGGCAAACCCACCCACCGCGACCGGGTCCTTCACCACGACGCCCATCGCCGCCGGAACCTTCGTCAATACCACGCACTTCTCCTACACCTTCCTCTGCAAAGGCTGCATTCTTGCTGACGGTTCAACCTTCAAAGCAAGCGGTGCAGCAGAGACGATCGGCTGGGCGCATAGCACGGCTGCACCTGCGACACCAGCGAGCGCGGGTACGGCGTTGAATCATCATTCGAGTGAGGGGACGGTCAAGGTTAATGTTGTGGGGGCTCAGAGTGCGAAGTATGGGACGTGGGCGGCGTTGGCGGCTCCGGCTAAGGCGGTGGGGTTTAAGGCTTAGGTTCAAATGGCGTGGGATGTGAAGAGAAGGGAAGGGAGGGGGTGGAGGAGTGTGAAGGTTGAGATGTTGGAGTGGTGGGATGGGAAGGTTATAAATAGGGTTTCGTTGACGGTATATATGTTGCAATAAGAAAGCATTGCCAAAGCTAATTCCTCCCGAATCTATTCATGCGTACTATGTACGCTGGAGTTTCAATTTACGCTCTTTCAAATTATAATAAACGGAGGAAGTTATGCTATGGATTCAGTATCAAGATAGCATCTTGAACGGATAGTCACATGACCTGAATTATGAAGATTTGCCTTGAGGCAAAACTTGTAAGCAGAAACTTTCTTACGTCTAACCATATCATTTCTAGAGTGTTATAGTTGAATGACTCAAAACAGGACAGAATTATAGTTCATTACATTTCTGACTCTTTTGTCGCGGAAAAACCCTCATCACTTGATGTTTGGGGAAATAACAAGATACAAAACCTGGCTTAGAATGGTTGTTTCAATTCTTACACACTCATTTGTCTACTCACTCGTAGTCTTTTCCTGTATTCACCAGAATATCTGGGTAGCTTTTGCGAGCCCTTGTATGTCTGAGTTGTTCCTACCCGCCTCGATCAGTTTCCAGGATGAAGCCCAACCAATCAGAAATCATGCATCGCCAACATTCAACATCCAGCATTTCAAGCCTCACTTCAATATCAATTCCTCACCAACCTCTTCCGAACATGCGTGGAAATTCTAGAAGACAATGAAATGGCCTAATGCACCCTCTATCGAAGCCTAAAGGTGGAAAATTTCATGGCAGATGAGGAAGTCAAAGTGCCACATCAAGCGCTCCTCGAAAGTGCGGAAGCGGGCTGTGAAACATGTGCTATGATCAGAGAAGGAAGAGAGAACATCGCAGAAATATCGGAAGACAGTTCTCAACTAGCCGTATAGGAATCGTTCTGAGAGTGTGGCAGAAGGATAAGGATGTGCAAATTAACAGCTATGAGCTGCGAGACCGTGCCAAAGATGAACATTACTACGTACTTGGAGAAGCAATTGAATTTTTTCCGGAAACAATGTTTGTGCTTCATGGTGTACATGATAAAAATACTGTGCTAATATACTCTCAGTGAGATGGAGAACCATAGCGGCACGGACAGGGAGCGAAAAGTGACAGCTCGCAATGTCCCCAGCAATGCCCTCTCTGAAGATTCTATGGCGCTTGACCGGGTGTGCCTAGAAAATTGCAGAAGCCGTACAGATTGTAGGGTTCCCGAGGAACGTTTGCTACCAACACGAGCCATCTCTATCTTCAGCTTGAAGACAGACGAAGTGCAACTGATCGAAACGAATGGTAAAAAGGGATTTTATGCGACCTTGAGTCATTACTGGGGAAAAGTATCCCCGCTCACAGCCAAGTTGAACACTTTACACCAAAGGAAAACTTTCATTCCATTAAGCCTCATGCCACAAACTTTCAAAGACGCGGTGATGGTTGCATAGAAACTTAGTATCCAATATCTGTGGATCGATTCTCTCTGTATCATTCAAGACTCGAAAGAAGATTAGGAAAAGGAGTCGAATTTGATGCAAGAGGTCTATGATAATGCTCTTCTTAACATTGCCGTAGATGATGCCGCCGACTCTACTCATGCGCTCAACTTCAGGTCTCGAATTCTTAGTGTTGATATGACAGGCTTAAAGATGGGTCGACAGTGGTTCGTGCGATCTGCTATGTATAAAGAAGATGCAGCCGAGGCAGCACACTTTCTAGATTGCGAAGACTTTAGGTCTCCGGTTAGAGAATTTTCCCCACGATCTGCTCTGGACAGTCGATGCGTTCGACAAAAACACCCGACGTCTGCTGGAGCCATATCCTTCGTGGTCATGGGCTTCCATACATGGCAAAGTCGACTTTCAAAGCCTGCGTGGTGTCCAAAAGTCTGAGTATGACCTCGATTTTAGAAGAATCGACCGTGGTTATAAATCGAAAGGGAGCCTAGGCAAGCACCAACAGGACATAGTGAAGCTCAAAGGCTTTCTCGTTGAGGTCACATTCGATAGCGACTATCGCAAAATTATCGACCCCGACTTTGGTCCTTCCCACTACTTATTACATAATGTACACGATTGGAGCCTTCTCTTTTGATACTGAAATTATGACTAAAAGTCCGAGTCTTCGATCCCGTTTCGAAATCACTGAGCTACGTATTATATGATAATGAGATATATATACCTTCAAGGAGGATTGGAGAGCTTTACAAGATGGGAAAGATAAGTTGGGCATGCATTAATATGCGAGAAATTGAATTGTCATTAGAACTCTGATAGAATAGAGATTGCTTTTGAGACTAATTTGAGCCAGCCGGGATTGACTTGCGTGTTTACACTTGCATATTTTTACGGTATGACTGCAGCTAAGGAGCTGGCGATTGAACCTTGGTGTCCGAGATGATATTCAAAAATATTGAATAAATAGATGCCATGGGTAATCTTTGTTGGATTCTAATCCATGTTTGCCTAAGAGACTTCAGACCGCTCCTCGCTTAATCAAATTATAAAAGGGGCTTAGCTTCTCAACATCGAACTTTCCTTTCTCTTCATACCACAAACCCCCTACCTCCCAAAGAAAAAGGAGCATCGCAGCTAAGATCTGAAACATCTTTGCACAGTGAAAAAAAAGTTAAATTCACACAATGGCAGACAAGTCACAAAATACCAACAACAACCCACACCCCAATAAGGATTTGTGTATGTACCACCTCCCACTGTATGTAATTGGTACTGACAGGAAATAATAGCTTCTTCTAATGCACAGCAGAAGAAGGATCCTGATATGTTAGACAGCATAGAATTCGAGCGCATGGCAACAGCACCTTGATGCAAACTTTTGTCATCGTGTCGTTTCTGCTACTTCTGTGAGGCAAATACTCGGTGTTTATATCCACAGAACTGACACTAATCAGGTAATAAACAGCTAAAATACTCCTTCATCAAGGCAGACGTCTCAAGCACTGTTCAGAATTTCAGCTTTCGGCTACACTCTAGATTCATGAATGATGAATTCAAGTCATGTAAGTGTTTAAAGTGTTGTACATACCACTTTTCTGAAGAGTAGGGCCAGGGAAATGAAGAGCATCACCTTTGTTGTTTAAGATGCTGTCACCTTCAGACCGGGCAGATCCTTTTTCCAAAACTGACTTGGCTTCCTTGGTTGCTATTTTCCTGAAACTTTCCTGAAGTCCACCTGAGAGGAGACTCATGTCAAAGTTGGTGATCGCTATACTAGACCATGACTGTCTACCTATGCCAAACGTATGGAGCCCTAGTTTAATCCCTACGAAAGCTCACCTCCGTACTACACGAAGGTGAGCATTTTGTAAAACCCATGTCGTCGCCGCTACAATGCTCCACAAAGTGGATCGAAAATGATTAGATATAGGTAGGGGACGAAAAGAGACTAGTACTCAATGGATATATATAGAATTGAGGCTTATTATGCACACTTCACTATATTTATGCTTTACCTTATGTTATTCACAAAACCGTTCACCTTCTCTCCCCCAGTCCCTCTCTCTCTCTCGCGTATCGCCTTCCTCCTTCCCCCCATCCTGTAGTGACCCCTGTGGCTCCTAATCCTGATAGTTCCTAGTATCCGGTTGTCTTGTTATCCTGGTGTCCTGGCTTCCTGGTAGGCTCCTTTATGGGTATGTGAGAAGAGAAAAGAAAGAAGAAAGAAAAAATCCTCAGGTGAAAAGTGTACGAAGGAGGCCTGTGAGCATAAAGAGAGGCGCCGTTTACCGAAGGGTGGGGGGGTGCGCTAGTTCTTGATCGGGATGAAAGATCCCCACCGTAATATAAGAGCCGTAAAGGAGGCTCTCGAGGTGATACACAGTGCAAATGAGGTGTAGAGCCTTAAGGCTGATTGGTGAGTTAAGAGCATAGCCCTGACTCTGGCGTAAACTAGCGTGAGTGAGCCCCTGAAGGTTCATTTACAAGGGGCGACGACACGCCGAAAGTGCTCCCTACAGGCTGTGAAGCCAGTAGTCTACAGCGTGTGCCAACCTCACCTCCGTAAGGCACGGAGGTGAGCTTTCGTAGGGAATGCGTCGCTCGCACCTTCCCTCGCTTTAAACCTTCCTTCTGATCTAGGAACAACCACAACACAACATCTCTCAAGCTCCCAAGTCAATTCTGGTTCAAGAAAAAATATTCCAGTGTCGACCCCCTAGCCTTCAAGTCCTACTCGACGCGCCACCGATGCGTCCGTTGATGGCGGCTTTGTTTGCACGCTCTGTAATGAACTCGTTACAACTGTTCGCGTCAAGATGAGTAGGTGCATGCGCGTAATTACCTATTACTTCTATTGACGCTATATCAGGTTCAAAACTCGAACGATTGAGAAAGGACTTGGCGGAACGGCAGGTGGAGCTCAATCTTATTGAAGAGCAAGTCGCAAAAGCAGTGAGTAGCCTATTATTTCTCCTCAATATACTCGTGCCTTACTGAGAGATTCTAGATTGCGGAAGATAGGAGCAACTGGCCTGAGTGGAGCGACAGTGAGCTAGTCTGTCGATTCGAGAATGGTGATATTAATTACGAGGACGTCGCCAATTCGGCATTCCTTCGGTGTAAGCTAGAGACAGCATACTCCAAGGTCAAGTCCGAGCTAAAAGATCTTACCGTTGTTCGAATTCGTGACGTTGCTGTAGCGGTGTTGAGTTTGAATAAGGACGTCAAAGATTCAGATCAGGGATACTGGATTTGTCACTATGTCAAGAGAGCTTGCGCTGCCGTAGCTAAAGAAAACCCTGATACCATTGACAACTTTAGTGGCAATCATAACAGTAGCGTCTGCAGCAGCTCCAGGAAACGGCCTCGTACGCAAGTGGAACTCGACAAACAGGATATCTCCGACGAAGAGAATGGATTACGGCCATGCAGACAAAAACTATTGGGAAATCAGACAGATAACCCTGTTTCAGCCACATCTACAAGCACCGATGAGCAGGAAGTCGCCATCGGAAGGGCTGAACAAGAGAAGACACGAGGAGTAGGAAGGAACAATCCACAAAAGTCAACGAGTTCTAGCGCTAATCAAAATATTGAGAGACGGTCTGGTAGACAGGCAGCGTTAGGCCGGCCAGGCAATTCTGCCATCACAGGAGAGGAAAATAGAGCACAGTCAAGTGGGCAACAAGTGTCGGAAAATCTCACGACTAGAGCTAGTCTATCAAAAGCTACATCCCTGGAGGCTCAAGAGGGTGGGATTGGAAGTGCCGAAGAGGACGATGCGGAAAGCGTTGACGTTGACAAGCAACCACAGCATGCAAGAGAGGTGGCGGGTTTCAAGAAGACTATTAAACGTCTACTTTGCGAGGATACCAGCGGCGAAAGAGGCCAGGGAAAGCGAGCTCATCTCTTACAAGACGCTATCGACAACAGCCACTACAAAGGTAAGGTCTTCTATCGAGAGCTATCTAGGATCTTAAAGCAGTCCCTCGACGACAACAAGCAGAAAGGGCAGAGCCCAGAGTTCAGGACTGCTATTCTTCACCTGAATTATTTCACTCTCGATCGTGTCTACAAGAATAGGTTGAGACTTCGCGCGTCACGAAAGCCTTATTTTACCTCAACAGATGCAGAAGCTGGGGCGAAGACTCCTCTTCAGGTACGTGACATGCCTGTCCCGGCGACTCTAGCTCTGCTGAGAAGACTCGGCATGAGGTATAGTCGGTGTGGGCTCTTCGAGGAAGGAATGGCGGAATCTGCGGAATTTCCAGAATTTGATGACGAAGATGTTACGCACTGAGGGTACATGTAGATAGCCTGGCATGGACACTGATACTCAGAATACGGAACGGGAGGGAAGAGTAATGACTGACAATCGCTGGAATATCAAAAACACCAGACTCTGATGGAACTACCTGCCAGATCCTGGAGATGTACATAGACTGTGCGGGCTTGTATGGAAAGGAATCGATCAGTGCTCATGTATTCTTTGCATCACCCCAGCTTTTTATCTGGCTTTCTGTATCCGCTCGATCTTAGCTAGAAGCGAAAGTACTTCCAATCTCCCCCTTCTTGATATTCTCAAATGTCACAGCAGCATCTGGATAATTCTTAGCAATATCCGTCGAATTACCACTCGTCGCCGAGCAAGGTCCTCGGACAGATCCTGGTCCAGTACCAGTTGTCCTTCAATCAGGTTAGCTATTGAATTCCCCAAAAATCTCGACACAAGAGAAAAGGAATTTCTTACCCATCCAACCACAACATCCCCCCACTAGCATCATCCCAAATACTAAAGACAAGTACCATGCCCCTCCCCAACGCCTCACCCATAGTCTTCATGCCCCCCTGACTCTTAAACGCATCCGTAGTAGGGAACACCTTCTTCTGCGCAGTACAATACTCATCATCCATACTATTCCCCGCCTTCAACCCATCTACCTTAACCGCAGAATTCCGAATTACTTTCCCGCCTTGGACATAAATGCGTCTGATTTCTTTAAGCGTGCCGGTAGCGGTGTTATCATTGGTGAGGAATTGTGTAATTACTGAGAATTTTTTGGTTGTGTCGACTGTTTTGCCTGGGCCGTAGAAGTCGGGGGCGCCGTTGCGGTAGGAGTTGAAGTCGCAGCCGTCTTGATCGCATACTCCGGCGTAGCGATTGTTTCCGCCGCCGCACAGGGCACCAGTGCATGCGTATGAACTGGTGATGTTGCAGGGGTGAGGCGTGTAGGCTGTTGCGGCGTTGTTGGCTTCCCAGAGGTCCATTTCGTTGCAGCATGCTCCGTAGGTGGAGTTGAGGTTGGCCTTAAATGTTGTTAGTAACATGTAAATATCTTGTGGCAGATAGAAGCAGAACAGATTATGGAAGTTTTTGGTATGCTAGTTTCCGAAGAGACATCGATTTTGGGTAAGGAATCTTCTCAAATGAGGGAGATTTGGCCTGCTCCCAACTGAGAATAGATATGGAAAGGTATACATACCACACCATTAACAAACTTCTGATTTGGACACTGAGCATCACAATACCCCGTTCCATACTTCGCACCTGCCGGGTTCAAAGCACCCGCATTGCCATCGGCACTCATCTCACTCAGATACAGCGCGCCATTAATCCCACACGCAACCTTACTAACATCAACATCGAATGAAATCTCCTGATTCAGCAACTTAAACATATCATACGTCGTCTCATTCGACATCAAATAGACTCTCGGACTCGACATTGACGTGACATTTCCTTCTGTCTTGAAGAGGTTCAAAGTGAGAGAACTACCATTGGTTCGGATCCCGTAGGAGGCGTAGTCGACACCTTCGAGAGCGCAGTTTTTGGCGCAGCTTTCAACATCGGGACAGTATGTCGTGTCGAATGTGCCGGAATTACAGGGGGAGTAGCCGCCAACGTTGTGAAGCCAGCGGTAGTTGGCGTCAAGAACGACTGAGGTATCAACATTCACGCATCCTCCTGCCCTGGTGCATTCTTGTGAGGTTAGTTTGGGGTGTACTTCAGGGGTGTATGCTCCTGGTTGTTGAGCGAGGGTTGAAGTGATTAGGAGCGAGGTCGCAAGACCGAACTTCATAATTGACGCCATTGTTGTATTAGAGCACTAGAAAGAGAGGCAAAGCCAAGAGGAAACGTAACAGGAAATCGAGAAGATATATAGTATCGAGAGATGATTTGAGGCAAAAAGTTTCTCACGATGGCAAGGATCTCCAAATGCTTAATTCCAATCCTGGAAATTGTTTGCTTTGCCCTGAAACTATTCAGCCGCCGGCAGATGGATTTTAGTTCAACCTCTCGCCATTTCAACCAACATAATACAGCAGTACTACCGCGGTAGTACTATGGTGCCCCTCGGAGAAATTGAAGGTACAGTAGATTCTACCTGGTTGTACTCAAGCTGATTTGAGAAGCCACAATAAGCCTTTTCTGGTGCATGCGGCTGCTCTCACGGCATTCAAATTATTGCGGCCCGATTTGAAGTCTACCCGACGGCATTGACAGAACGTCAATTTTACCTACCGAGAGGATTACACGAAACGGCAGTAGACTTTTGCGCATAAGCCTTCAAGACCACCAATTGATACCATCCACTCCTTATTCCCAAATCCGACAAAAAGAAGCAGGACTTACATTTGAAGAGTTTAGAAATGATGCGACAACTGTCACAGAAGTCCGCTTGCCACTCTAGGACCGCTTCTTGAGTGATACAAAATTCCAATTAGCCCATTGGGTTCGGATGCTTTAAGCTGGCAATTGAACGCCGCCAGCTTTTATCTTGCTCCAATCTTTCTCTATGCTACTCTCGATGTGAGGAATTGGCCCCATGGGAGTGATAGCTTTGGGATTTATGTCCGCGTGACTTTTGGTATACTGTTAACCTAATTAGCTTTCATTTCGACTCGTAGTTTGTGAGCTTGCTGCGGTAACAAGAAAAGATATAATTATGAAACCACGATCATGTGCTGAAGAATTAGGGATCCTAAGAAAGATGTAGGAAATATTGAACTCCGAGGGAGTTTCTCTTAATGTACTTACATTCTCCTTGATATGACGGAAATCCGTAGTCTCCTTGAATCCTGGGACATTCCAGTATAAGTTCTTCATCCATTCATTCAGCAACGGGTAGTCATGTCGTATTGTTCCAAGGTTGCATTTAAAGTGCTGAACATAAACAGTATCGAATCGGATCAGCGTGGGGTAGAGACGTATGTCCAATTCCGTGAGTTCCGATCCAAGAACATAAGGCCCGTCATGTTTCGACAGCATTTCTTCCAGCCGATTTAAAGCTTTGAATATAGGAACAACATTCTTATCGTAGACCTCCTGATTTGGTGCAAAGCCGGCCTTATAGACCCCAAGGTTGAGTTCATCTTGCATCCACTTCCCAACCTCATCAATTTGTGCTCGTAGATGTTCAGGGTAGAAATCCAACTTCTTGTATTCCTCCGACAATATCGAGTTGAAACCAGTATTCCAGTTCCGCAAAATTTCTAAACTCTCATTGTTGACCAATTGATTCGTCTTTTTGTCCCATACTACTGGCACACTGTATCTTCCCTGGTAATCCTTCTTCTCCTTGAAGTATACCTCGTGCAAATATTTGCTACCAAATAATTGATCCGGTGTGGCACCTTCGTATGGGTCTTCGTCAGTGGGGAACTTCCAGCCGGGCCAGCCCTTATCGTCCCCTTTCGGGTATGGCTTTACGATCGAGATATCGACGATGTCTGTTAATCCTTTGAGATGGCGTATGAGGTTCGCGCGGTGTGCGAATGGGCAGAAGAGTCCTGTCTAATTAGTATAGTATCCTTAAGAAGAATGTTCGTAGAAAACCCTCTTACCAATATATAAGTGATATCGACCCGTCTTAGGAAGAAATTGTCCCCCTTCCTCAATCTTGCCATGCCATGCTCCGTCTTTGAATGTAGATGCCATCGTGAAGTGTCTATGAATTTGTTATACTCGTAGCATGGAAGTACTTTTCGTTATAAGGACTTTTGTTACCAGGCTCAGCTCGTAAATTGCATTGAATCGATGAGACTCGCGTGTTGGTTGTTGATTTATCATCGCTGAATGTCGTAATGCGGGGGAGCAGGGTTGGTCTCGGAGCCGGATGGATTGGGTCCTGTCTCAAACAACACCATACAATTAATAGACCCCTGAGAGGGTACTTTAAAGGCGAAAACTACCATCATGACTCTGTCCATTTGAATGACCTGTCACTCTATTTCAGAAATTGGTTGTCGAATGCTACTCTTTTTCTGCCCAATGAAGCTACCTTTTCAGGCTGGGCGGTGAAGGAGTTGCTCACGGACTCCTTTCATCCCAACCTCCTCACAAACGTTTCCAACCAACGACCACTTCCAGCGAAGTTTTATATTCTTTCTCGGATTCTTCTAGTCCATGAAGCCCATGGGGACAAATAGAAGTCGACGCCATCTCTCCTCATTAAATGTTGCAAGCAAGCTCTCAGACTTTATATCTGGTATTTTAAATTGGCAAGAAGAGGACAAACAAGACTCGTATATCTGTCGATTAAACCACAAGCCATCAATATGAGCGCAAGGAGGAAATTCACTGCTCTCAAACGCAAGCGTGATGCTCCTGAAGAAAATGCTGTGGCTTATCACAGGGAGACTGAGAAAATAAAACATAGAGATGTCAGTGCCAACTAAGTAAGAACTGCCTCCCAAGTTCTTCAGTGATGAGCGGTTCTCATTCCATCATAGAGTTCTCACCTTTAGCGAGATATCAACCGTGTTCGTTGGTAAGGAGAAGAAGACATTCTCGGTCCACAAAGATCTGCTGTGTCTTCATTCCGAGTCTGTGCTTCATGGTTTCGCGATGCAGACGAGGACGAGAATTACATCTCAATTTCATTAAACCTCCACTGTTTGCCGATTTCGTAGCATGGCTATATACTGGCGAATGGATTACCGATGAAGAAGATATTCTAGGAACGAAGCATGAACAATTATGGCGGCTAGGATCCTTTCTTAAAGCTCCAACTTTCCAGAATCAAGCAATGGACATGTTACGAGAAAGCTCGACGAAAATCGCGGTGGATGGGCAGACCTGACCGGCCAAGATAGAGCAAATGTACAAATTAGGCAATAGAGGCTCGTTGCTAAGGAAATTTGGATGCCATTGGATGGCTTCCAATAATCCGTTTCTGACAGAAGAGGAGCATAGCCTGCAGTATAAAGAGTGGGAGAAATTGTTGGATAAGTGTGAAGACTTGAAGACAGATATGGCAATGCAAGCAGGAAGAAATTGGAATGGAACATTCGCCTGGAGGGACGAGCACCGGGAACAGTATATGGAGAAAGTCATTCCATTGGAGGAAATTTGGGAAAGGCTCATTTTGAGCAGGAGTAGTAGGGCAGAGATCGAGAGTGAAGCAGGGAAGAAGGATCTGAGGAGCATGTTTGAACTGGCGCTGCTTAACTCTCGAATGGCATGAACCTCGGTACTGCGGACGAAAGCTTTCGAAGTCTGGGGATTTAACCATCTTTCGTCTGATGTGAGCATCGTTGCAGATTCCTCTCATCAAAATCAAGCTCTCGTTTTGAGGCAGGTTTGAGAGGAGACTCGTAACCTTGACGAGGCGCTCCCCACTCTCACAAGGACATGGCGACCATCCATGCCTGTTCACAATTTCCTTCGCCAGGAACTAGGGTTCTTATTTGAAAACACTTCAGATCACAAAGAAGTTGAACAAACCACCCACAGCCCATCCGGAAAAATCAAGAGAATGTCTACGTTTGAACTATACAAAAGTAAACGAGCGGACATCCGAACAAAAAGGGGAGCCGGACCGGGTATATTCCGCACCTCAGTGGATCTCCGCGTTTCGGCTTCTCACGGACTTCAACAACCCCACCAATACCACCTACATTACCCCGCCATCTCCCGCGTCAGCTATCCGAGCTGTCCACTTCAATTGCTTTGAAACGGTGTACCTGACTACTTTACATATGAGGTCGGTTTCGAGTAATCATCTTCTATTTCTTCCGTCTACCTTTTTTATCAACTTCCACCAGAACCTCAATTGGCCTTAACAGTTCCACCCACAAGCTCGACCCGAACCGCCCGAAGCACCCCCAAATCCAAACTCAGCACTCCAAAAACAGAGTTCCAATTTCCAAGGAAGTCAATAAACCGCGAAAATGGGCATCATCCGCATAACAATGTTCAAGATCCCCCGAGAAAACATCCCCAAACTCCTCGAAAACTACCGCGTCCTCGCAAAGTCCGCTACAAAGGTATGTTCGGGAAGAAGCGCCCAGTTCCCCTCTGGCAAATACCCTCTTTCTAGTATTGCTACACTTCCCCATCCGTCGTCCCCCGTTCCCGTCCCTTCATGCTTTCCCCAAAACTCCCCTCTAACGCAAAATAGGACAACAAACCCTACATCCTCTCCCTGCAAGCCGGACCCGCCAAAGAAGACGCTCGCTCCCAAGGTTTCACGCTCGTCGCAAAGAGCGAGTTCAAGGATCTGACGGATATGAAGTATTACGATGAGGATTGCGAGGCGCATAAGGAGTTGAAGGGACATGCGAAGAGTTATGGCGTTGAGGGGATTATGACGGTTTACTATGAGGCTGAGGTTAATGTGTGAAGAAGGGGCGGGGAGGAGTGAGGGGATGGGGATGGGGATGGGGATGGGGATGGGATGGAGAAAGGGAGAAGGCAAGGATTAAGAATATACTGTGAAAATTCCGAGCACGTGGAATGGAAGTAAAGTCAACGATTTTGATATTGCTTTGCTGCGGCTATGGGAGGATTGTTTGTACTTCTCTTAGAGAAAATGCACCAGCTCGGGACCAAAAACAGCTTCAGATCTTAGAAGTAACTCTCGAGTCATCCCTACGCGCCCTCAAATCAGCGGAACACATTTCAGACGCACTTTTACTGTTCTACAATTCCCCTAAGCATCGAAGCGGCAGACTCACAAATACTTAGCAAAGAACTCAACCAAAGTCTTATATCCCCTCTCATACTCCTCCTTGACCCGACTATCCTCCAAATCAGCCCTCGCTGCCATCCAACCTATTCACGTATTAGCCCCTATCACCATAACCCCTTTCCCTCTCCCCCACTTCCCCCCAACACAATTCTCAATAGGGTTAACATACCATGTATCTGGTCCCCAAAAACCTCCACATGTTTCTCCCCCTTCAAATTCGCTTTAAACTTCTCGACATCCTCCACTGGCTCATCCTTACTAGCCAACATACAAAGAGGTATTTTAATCCCCTCTGCCTCGGAGGGATCAACCATTGCGGGGTGGCATTCGGCCCCTGCTTTGAAGGCTGTATCACTCTTCGAAGTAGTAAGAGAAACGATTTTCCCGCCCCAGCAGAACTGTGTTGGGTTAAGTATGGATTTGGGAAAGGGGGAGGAAGGGGAAGGGGAAAAGGAAAGAGGGACGTACCCCGACTACGCCCCAAGTTTTGATTGCGGAGTTGACTTTCTCGACTTCCTTCAGATAACCCGGGACTTTGGCAGCAGTGGCGGGTGGAGCACCGGTCGTTTCTAGGAAACGAGGGAGTCAGTAATTGCTCGACGAAGGAAGTCTTAGGAAAAAGTCTCGGGAGAAATCCCCGAGAGAAAATCATGGGATATTCTAGAATAGGAAAAGGATTTATCCCCAATTAACTTACGGAAGAAATTGCCTAGTTTCTCTCCTTTTTCTTTGGTGTCGGGTGGGTACCTGTTTTTGCATCAGCTCCAGATCTAATCCTCTACCTTTACGCCTATTTGCTATTCGGAACCGCAGGATATGAAAGAACAATGGCTAAAAGATAGACGAACCAAGAGATATCCGCTGGACTCCCCTCAAACCAATCCGGCATATAAACCCTATATTTATTCTTCGTTCCCGCCGTAGCAAGGATATCCGCGCCTTGGATTGATTGTGGGAAGTACCCGAAGATATCGTAGATGTAGAGGATTGCTTTGCTTGCATCCGCAGGACCAGTGACATCTGTCCAAAGACATTAGTATCAAGCTCCCAATTGAGAGGACAGAGGAGATTGAGGGTTGAGTTGAGGATGGAAACAGAAATTTGGAGCACACTTACAAGTTTTCAAACCACCAATCGTCTCATACTTTCCCTTCCCCTCATAGCCCTTCGCCACAATGGGAGGAATGCTGCAGCAAGCAGCGCTGTGTCCGTGCATAGCCATTGCGAATGTCCTTTTCTCAAATCGGTCTCCAATTACCCTCACAGGTCTAAACTCCTTCTTTCTAGCTGTACGAAGCTGGAGGCGAATTGATTGATTTAGTAGTGGTAGGGATGCGCGAAATATTCTCAGGTTCATGTGTTGGAGTTGTTGTTGTAAGAGGTATCAGGAGAGATTGGAGGCTGAAGGTTGAAGTATTGAGGGGTGAATGCGGGGCAGAGCAAGGGGTGACGTCGATAAGAGATTGTGAAGGAACGGTATTTGGAATTGTACAGGGGTTATGAAATCATAAGATGTGCATTATTGCTAGAAAGGTGATAGGTGCTTTCATTTTTAAGAATCAGGGTTCGGAAATAACTTGGGTGTTGCACTGCAGTACGAGTAGAGAAGGAGCAGTAGACTGTGGGTGGAGATGAGCCAGCAGGTCGCCAGCTTGCAGCCGATCGACAGGACCAGCTTCCTGCAACTGGAGAAGCGTTCTTAGAATGATCTATCACAAAAAGATGTTGATACTTCGGAAGAAGCTGGAAAGAAAACTTATGAAATTGATATGGTGATCGAAGTGCAACTACAAAACATCATCCTTAATTTTATGCCGTAACTACTCCCAAAGGAAGCCGCAATCTATGCCTATTCATTAAGACTTCCATATGACCTGTATCTGATGAGAGTCCGGTATCATGATCATACTAACGCCCCTAAGAAAAGAAACTCCAGTCCATACACAATTCTCGTAGATACAATTAGAAAATGCTATTGACAATGTTTCCACCAATTGTAGCACCAGCACCGAAAATAGCAGCATTGCCCAGCTTCTTTCCGAACTTCTTGCCCATTTCCTGACCCTTTCCTGGCTTGCTTGGTTCAGATGATTCAGATGCAACTGCCATTGGAGGAACAGAGCTTTTGTATGGGTCGCTTGGTCCTGGTGGTGGCGGAGGTTGGGATTGTTGTTGATAGGCGCCTGGGTATGCATTTGCCTTCTCGTTGCCATAAACGCCATGAGGTGAAGAGATAGCAGGATTGGGGTTGGTAGGGGCGACTTGGACGTAATTGACTGGGAAGACACCCTCCTTTCCTGTACGGATGTTCCTACCAAGCCACCAATCTGCATTCATGTATTCGTAGACAGCAATTTGGTCACCGACCTCAAAGTTACAATCCTCCGGCTCGGTGTATCTGTAGAGAGCTGTAGCTCGGGCAATCTCAGGTTTAGAAGGTGTGGCACGGTTTGGGAGAGTAGGTGGAGTGGGTGTAGTATATGCTGGTGGAGGTGGGTCGTTGTTGACTCTCAAGTTCGAGAACGCATTTGTAGGAGGAGCTGGAGAAGGTGTAGGAGCGGCATTACCACGAGCAGATGCATTAAGGGAGGATTCGGCGGGTATGAGCTTCATGATCTGATCGTAAACATCGTCGGCGATGGCACCATTTTCTGCGAGGTTCTCAAGTTCCTACAAACTGTCAGCTTTGCATGAGAGATCGTGTTATTTGAGACTCACATTCTTGATGTTGCGCAAAGATCTGTTATTGTTGATGATCTTTTGACGCTCCTCGGGTGGCATAGAGGTAGGCATGGCTTTGTTTTCGATCAGGGAATATTCGATCTCTGTACAGTCTGTACAATTGTCGTGCTTTTCGCAGCTGTGAGGATTTGAGAGTACAAGTTCTAGGATGGCCTCGCGCTCTTCTTTGGTGAAGTAGAATGGACCTCGTTTGACGTTTCTCTTTCGTACGGAAAGACTTCGTCTGGCAAAAGATGGACTTTCAAAGGCAGGAACGGAGTAGACTCTGTGTCCGTAGGTCGTAACGTGTGGACCCTTTGTCTGTTGAGAGGGGCTCAGACCGCTTGGCACTGTGTACGACTCGACCACAATCCGACCGCTGGTTGTTCGCAAAGGTGAATTCCGTACCGGTGTATTTCGTAGGGTATTCAGTGTATGACTTCGTCGCAAAGGTGTTCCTCTTGCTGTAATTTGACGATTGTAAGAAACACTACGAGGGATTTCAGAGGCGCCGGTTGTACGTTTCGTTTCGGATCGTGTTGGTGTCCGCAATCGAGGCGCAGGCGACCGGGCATAGGCTGATCCAGCGGATACAGGTCGAGAAGCGGATCTAAGACGGCTGCTCTTCCGTACAAAGGTTTCTGCTTGGCCGCGATAATTCTCTTCCAGCAGTTGATCAATGAGTTCGATGCTATCGACGTATTCAAATCCTCGATATCTCCTTGGAAGTGGTGATCTCACGAAACCGTGCAAGTCTATCACTTCTTCGTCTTCTTCTGTTGTTTCGAAACCCGAGGCCACTGAGGCGACGGCAGGTGAATTCGAGCGAGTGGTCTCAACCGATCGTGGCCCAGTCGCACTTTCCTTCCTCCAACGTCGAACCTTCCCTATGTCATCGTAAAAATTGATTTCTCCAAGCCCAAGACCAAGACCTAGTTGGACACTATCCCCAGAGAACAAGCGTTCACGGCAATGTGGGGAATTTAATGGCATCCGCGTGTCTGGGTCGCGGATTTCTGGTGTGCCTCGATTTGAAGTTTCTGATATATCCGACATCTTCGAATGTGGCATTGTGCAGTCTGGCGTGTTGCGCGCTTTGATGTTGAGCTGGAGAGGAAGGAATTTTACATCGCGATCTGTTTTTGTTATTAATTGAATTGGCTGGTGTGTCTTCGTCTATTCAAGTGAAGTAGCTTCTTTGCTGCTCTTTCGTCTGATCTATACACGTTCAATGGTGAGAAGTGCCACTTTTCTGCGTATCTCAATCCATCTGAAGCTGAAATATTAAACTCAAGACAACATCCATAATCTTGTTTGTTCATTGTATCAAAGCGGCACCTTGAGCTTGCAACATTGATCCCAAGAAGCTGATATATTCAAGTCTACAACGATCCTTAAATCTAAGTGGCCTTGGAACAGCGTGAACACCATTGTACATGTCTATCTTTTGGTATTCCTCTCCACCAGCGTAGCATTTCGCAAACTTTCTGTCTCTCAACAATGTTAAGCACATATTCAAAATCAAATTCCTTTCCCTCTTCAAACGCAGCACATACCGAGCATTTCTTGAAGTGCACACACCTTTGAGGGGATAAGACATAATCTATACTTCCATCTCCAAGATATTGCCAAATGTGCACGAACAACACCCACCCCATAGTCATACCGCTTCAAATCAATCCTTGTCTCCGTTGGGCAGTATTGACATTAGACAAAACGCTTACTGTAGTAGGACTCATCCTTTGCCTATTCCTTAGGTATTTTCGTGAAATCGCTACCAGCGCGGCCTGGTGGCCCTTAAGTTGTGTATTGGTCATGAGGGCATACATAAAATTCCAGGAATGTCCTCCATCGCTCCCCAACCACCGAGTTTGTAGGAAAATTGAAGACATACTGGGTTCTCCCATATAGAGACCCATCGACAACCCGTCGCCACGATTTTTGCCATCTGAGCTCCGACTCCTTTATCGTTCCTTTTCCCTGGGTATAGTACTTCGGAGGTGGAAACAGTAACTGTTTTGGCAGCTCATTCTCCCTATCCTATCGATGTCGCTTCACAGTCACCCGCTAAGCTGTTGGAGCGAATTCTCCATGTGAACAATGCGCGCTCCAGCTCTGGCGGTGTGTTTCCTTGCACGTACCGAACCTTCTTTCGCCACGTATATAACTCAATGTCGTACATTGACAAAGCGGTCTTTCGCTTCGGCCTTCCGTTATCCCGCACCTTTCATACCAACACGGCCTCAAGCTATCCACCTTGGAAGGGTCGACAGGATTCTTCTTCAAAATATCAGGGATATAATGAAGTGTCATACACTGACAACACGCTACATGATCCGGCAAATCCCTTTCCAGTAAATGCAGAAACCGCCCATCCCCTTTGTTCAATCGGCAGCGCATGTCCTCTTCCCTTATATTTTGCACCTCTTGATATCCCACCTTTGTCATTATTGTTCGTGAGCCAAGAGTACCTAGCATTCGCTTGCTCGTGAGCGCTAAGCTGGCTCTCTCGGCTGGATTAAGGTAGTCTACTAAGAGGAGCGTCATATCGGTTGGGAAGATGTAGATTGGTGATTTACGTATGAGGCGGGTGGTTTCTTCTTGCCGGGTCTTTAATGGATTTTCGAAGTTTGATAGGGTGTATGTTTGACTTGACAAGGCTCTCCAAGCAAAAGGGTCTTTGAAAGAAGGCAAGCCTTCTTGTTGTGCCCCCTGACTCCGTAGTCGGAATAATATCTGGCCCATTCTGACTGCCGTCGTGGGTGCAGAGTTGCAGGTTTGTGGAGGGTAGATCGTCTGAGAGCGATATCTATGTCGATTGCGGAGCAGCATGTTTCCAGCGTGATGTTTGAAGTGCTCGTTGGGGAGGTAAGAGAGTTATGAATTTTGAATTGTGTGATTTTTATTTTTGGAGTTTTGAAAATAAAAAGGGTAGAATTTGAAGCTAGTGCAGTCTGAATTCCAGTATACGCGGTTGCGGTTCGTCCCTTGAATGGCGAGTGCGACTCACGATAGATGCCGGAATGCTCTGCGTAGTTGCTCTATTTTATGATGCCCGAAATATTCCCCCAGAATTAATTTCCTTAGCTCTAACGCTTCCGAATGGCACCAGAATCTCCTTTCTGAGTCCCGAGGGTTAGGATTTCACGCCAGCGAGAGATAACAAATGAGTGACGCACACGAGTGTTTGCAGGATATATCAAAGAGGAAATAAACATTCATCACACGTAAATTTCATTGCTTCAGAGACCAAGTGGTTCTGGGTGTTTCGATATGTAATGATATCTCATATTGTCCATGATCACAAAATCTGAAAGTGTTTTCCTTGTCATATGTGGAACCTCTATTCGATAAATTCCATTTGAAGTTTCACTAGTGGTGCTTGGTATTTTATTGTTATCTCGCACTTTCGAATGTTTAATTCTCCATACCCATCTGAAAACATCCATACTACCCAACAGTCATCGCCGTTACAGATCAAACCCGGTTTAGCTCGGCGTGCCCACTAGAGGCAGGTACCATTCGGGGTCGTCGACCGTGTCCCGCTGCGTGGGTGAAGTGGCAGACCAGTTCGAAGAAGGTCTACCTCATACAAAAGCCAACAAACTTCTTCAGCCATACGTCCCCATTCAAACCAATCTCTCATGCTGTAGTTCTTAAACCCATTAAGCAGGATAGCACAGTCGCCGAGTAAATCACGTGTGATTCTCCAAAGATTGTGGCCTCGGGAGTGTCCCAGGTTTCCACGTGAGCTACTGTTTCTCAGTCGCGGGCGCTAATCGACACCAATGCCAATAGCTAAGGTTAATCGGTAGAGCCCCTACTCGAAGGTCTTTCTCGTCTTCAATCTTCCTGCAACTTCAGTCACAATTTCGATTCGTCCTTCTCGACCAACCCGCTCAGCCTTCTTGGCCGCAGGGCCAAACACATCCCACACCTCAATATACTTATTGCCACTCGCTTGGCTCGTCCCAATAGCTAAGAACGCTTCTTTCATTCTCTCATATCCTTTGATTGCTTTGAAATCCGCCATCGTCACCGGATTAGCACCGAGTCCGGATTGCTGAGCCTGAGCTTGCGTGTTTAGTGCTCCGAGCTGCACACAATACAGAATGAGTGCTGCAAGACCAGATGCTATAGCAGTCGCAACAGACGACCCAGTCAAGGTTTTGCACCTTTCCAGGGCAGATTGTGCATCGTTGGGTCGATCTTTCACAACGTTATGGCCGGGAAAGATAAAGTCGACATCAGCAGGATCTCCAACCCATTTCCACACTGCTCCTGATGCTTCCGCAGCTCCAATTTTAAATAGGTGCTTCGTTCCGCCGCATGCAGCGGGGAAGCTGTTATCTCGAGCGATTCCTTGATCGTTTGCTGCGCAGAACATCAGGATTCCTGCTCGGGCTGCTGCTTCGATGGCGGATTCGAGATCTTGGATATCCTCAGCATTGTGGGTGGTTCTTTCAATTGTCCATGACATTGAAATGATATGAACTTTCTTGTCAACTGCTGCTCGGACAGCTTTCGCAGCGCTCTTGGCTGTAATCTGTCTCTTCGAGTTCTCTCCCATGTAGTCATCGAGCTTGACCACAAATAGCTGTGCATTTGGGCAGACCCGACATATCAGGCTTGCCATTACTGTTCCATGTCCACCGCTCGTGACATAGTAAGGCTTACTGAGATTCTGGAATCTGTCTCGCTGGCAGAAACTCCTTCCACCTATGACTTTGGCATGCAGAGACTGCTCGTTTATGTCCACGCCGTCGTCAATTAGCGCTATCATGATGGGCTCTTGTATTGGTAGTGGTGGTTCGACATTTTGAATGAAGTCTGCATAGTCATCCATGCATGTGAGCCATTTGTGTCGATGCTCAACATGCTCCTGCTGAGCGGTGTCAACGACTTCGCCATTTAATTCGGTCTTCTCTGATCGTTTCTCTGCAACGATATCGACCTCAACATCGGGTCGAAGGAGCTTTAGTCGTCTTTGAAAATCCCGGATATTGTTTTGAGTGCGCTTGGTAGTTTCCAAACCCTGTAAATCTAGTCGTCAGTGAACAATTCTCAACACAAGTGATGTTTAAGACCGCGCGATAAATCATGACTTACTTGTCCGTAGTGCAAATGCACTTTCTTCAGTCGTGTAAGCATATTCAATCCCCCAACCTCGCTCCAGCCACGCAAAACCGCATTATTACCACTCCAATAAAGACTGACTTCTCGCGCTTCAGGCGCTGCCGTCACAATCGTTTCAGTACAAAGATCTATCTTCCGCCAGTCCCAGATCTCAACTTTCAGACCGCCCAACGCCTTCTCAATTGATTCATCACTGTGCGCAGGTTCAAGGGTGTCGTCAACAATTACTCGAATGACACGCTTCACTCTCTTGTTGCGCAGGAAATTGAACAGAAACACCATATCGCTCCGACCTCTGCCATCTGGTTTTGGGATCTTTCGACCGGCTTTTGGGACGATGGGTCTCTTCTCAAGCTGCATGCTTGGTAATGCGACGTATTGCAATACTTCTTCAAACCTCAGGTGTGCTAGACCTTCTTCTATGCGCTCTTCGCTAATCTTGAGGGACGGGGATTCATAGAGATCGAAATATATCTGGTTCTCTGAGCACACCATGGTCAGTAAATTTTTCACTCTCAAGAGAAGGTATTCACCTACCTTGTGTCCGTCCATACAGAAATTCCACAGCATCATCATGGTGTCGTGTGCGCAGGCAATGCAATTTCAAGTAGTTCTCAATCGCGCTCGCACTTTCGGGAGACACCTTTGCTTCTTCTTTCGTCTTTCTCTTCGGCTTCTTCTCATTTGGTGGTGCTGGTTTTGTTTCACCACCGGTACCAGTCCTCATCAGTGGTTTCGGGGGTACTTCAAGTGTCTCGGCCTTTGGCTTTACATATCCTGGGTTTCTGTCTCCTCTTCCAGGCTCTCCGCGCGAGCTTCTGTAATTTGCCCAGGTACTTTTGGTCTCCGCATTGTCTCGTGGCGTTGGCTCAGCTTTCCCCGCATCCGAGCTAGGAAGATGAGTTGTATCTTTCAGATGCCCTTCAGCTCTCGACGTGTATCTGTTGCTTTCTTTCGTCGCGGCAGTTAGGAGCTCACTCTTCTTCTTTTCTTGGCTGATCTCTTTCTCCTTTTCTCTTGCTAATAACTGCGCCTCTTCAGCTCTTTTGGCCACTGTACGAGTATGTTCGTGGTATAGAAATGGCGAAAAGTAATGAGGAGCATTTGTCTGTTCGTCCATTGCCTTGTCGCTTTGCTCCACAAGTGCCTTCACAATAGCCATCTGCGCATCAGTGCAGCGCTCATAATCCACAGCCAAATGTAATGGTGTATTGCCTTTGTCATCCTTTGCGCAAAGCGTTTCTTCTCCAGCTCTCTCGATGAGAAACAGCGCAAGTTTCGGCGCAACATTTCTCCTGATCGCTACGTGAAGACAATTTTCCGAGTGGTAACAGGGCGTCTTCAGTATAGAGTCAATATCCTTGTACGTTTCGCACATAAATCGCACCAACTTGTCGCGTTTTTTGGAAATAGCCATATATAGAGGTGTCTTCTCGTTGCTGTCTTTCTCCTTCATCAGATGAGGATGCCTCTCAATGAGTAGTTTCACAAGAGGCTTATATTTCTCGATTACTTTGTCTTTAGCATCCTCGACTAATAAATGCAGAAGGGTATGGTCGTTGTCTCCGCTCGTTTTCTGACCAAGGTAGCCAGAATTGTGGTCAAATAGACTGAGGTTTAGTTGCCCTTTGTCTCTTAAAATTCCGAGAATTTGGTCAAATTTTCGTTTTACGGAGACTTCCTCATCGTCGTCGTCATCGGTGCTGCTGTCACTTTCCGGTCCTTCGGCGTCTCTGTCATTGACTGTCGGAGAGTCAACCACGAAGGGCTCCTCATCCAGTGTTGAACCGACTTCGCTCATCGCGGCCACATCGAGATAGCGGTGAAGATACAAGGTCCAATCTCCTAAGATGTTGATTGAAACTCTGAATAGAGCTCCAAAGCTGCGACAAGAATATGCGCAAGTCGAAGTGAGGTTGTCACCATGAAGAGGCGGGCGGCAGCCTTACCAAGAACCTCGAGCCCGAGCTTCCTGCCACCTGCAGCTGTTTACTGGGACACCCACACTCTAATTGCGCCGCACCGAAGCGTGTCAGGGAATACCCTGCCGTTGTAGTTGCCTCCGGCGCTAATTCGTAAGCTAAAGTCTTGAAATTTGGGGGCGGAATCCAAGCGCGGGAACCGCATCGTCCCGACCCCGCTCCACTGTTTCCAGACTCTCGAGCAGGGAAAAATTGCCCATTTGGATCAGTGACTTAGGCTAGAGAATGGGCTTCTTACCTTCTATTCCCTCCTCAAACTTGTGGAACAGGCATCGAATGTGTGTAGTTCTTAAAAACTGTTTCTCTGACTAAACTAAAAGATGTAAAGCCAAGAAGGCCTTGAACTGTAGCTTAAATCCGCCCCCACTCATGCTACTTTGAGCTGATGTGAGATTTATAGTGGCGTCGTCATCCCAAGAAAAAGTATTGATCTGTCATTTTACACATGTTTTCTGTAATATGTTTACCAAAGGAACAGAATCTTAGATTCCTCCAAGGATATGAAATGAGCAGAAAACTGCATGTCTGGGAGCTCATACTGAGACGAAGGGCGGTGGTTTTCGATGGCACGGCCATTTCAGCCCTGAAGCCAGCCTTCTTAGCTTCCACTTTTCAGGATGGCAAAGTCAAAAGCCACCTTCTCCAACCAATTTCACTTCACTTCTGCTTAATAGCTCCTCCCAGAATAGTTTCAAACGTCACATCACACAAGCTCTCCAAATCCAGCGCGCCAAGTTCCTCTGCATCATACTTCTGCAGAACATTCGTCGGGTACAGCTCCGGATCAAACAGAACCGGATCATCCTTTGGAACCCTCCCCTTCCCACCAAACACTCGTTCAAGTTTACTTTTGAGATCAAAATTGACTGATGCGTCAATTTTGACCACACACTGGAATGGATTTTCATCTTTTCTTTTCAGAAGTATAGCGGTCCGTAAAAATGGAGGCACCCCATCTTTCGTCGTCTCATTCTCCATCAAAGTCCAAGAAGCGCAGTTCGGCTTGCCCCAATTTCGACCCTTCAAATCAATACTTCCAATAATCGTCGTCTTATCTTTCGTATCCCTACTCACAGTCTTCTCCCAACTCACCCCTCCTTTCACCTCCGGCCCGCCAAACCCAGCACCGATATCTCCACTAACACCTCTCTTCGTCTCCTCATGCTGTGTAGTTGGTGCCAAACTGAATTTTCCATTCGGGGCAATGCCAAATACCTCTGGTGCGCTGTCTCCCTTTTCGATAGCTGAAAACTCAAGAGAGATATCGGCGGAGTGAAATCTTCGTGCTCGTTTTCGAGCATCGAATCGAAACTCTAGCACAATTAATGTCGCGAAAGTATCGCTTTCGGAAGAGAAGGACCCGTGAATGACGTCTTTGCATGAGCATCTTATGTCGACTGCTCCTTTTCGCTCGATGTAATTGCTTCGTTGATATGGTGCGTTGGGGTCATTTTCGGTGCGGAAAGAGCTGTCTGAGTCGCCTCCGATGGATAGGCCTATGTCGAATGATGGAAGACCTGTTTCTTCAGACTCGTTTTCGGAGTCATTGAATGGCTCGTCCTCGAGGTTGGATCTTTCGACAGAGTTGCTCATTTTGTGTTTATTGAGATTATGCTGGAGTGGAATTGACGGAGACTAGTATCACACAGTGGGACTCCTGAGGAGCTTCGTACAACGTAATGGAGGGGTGAAGGCTGGGATGTCGACTGGGAACTTTATGTCTTTTCGAGAAAAGTTCTTCGATGGTAGCATCTCAAGCTTAACGTGGTATATATTTCTACTTCCAGTACTTTTACAGTCTGAATAACCCATAATAATTAATGTTAGCGCTTAGAAGCACTTATTTTCGTCATGTGGTGGATTCAGCCCCCACCATGTCCAAAAGGAGGATCTGCAGCCGCAGCTAGCTCATGCAAAAGCCTGCCCACTGCTCGAAACTGGTTTGGAAGGCGGGCAAATCCCTGCAATCAGATCCGCTTCATTTCAGCTGCAGCCTACCTCCGTAGGAGTTGCAGAAAGGGTGCGGATGATTGTGGGAGCCTCATGTCAGCTTGAAGCTTCCCGAAATCGCGTCGTCGACATCGCGATCAATTGTCAACAGAGGATGTCGGATATCTATCCACGTGTATTTGCTATTTGAAATCGACCCAAATCATCGGGAATGCCTCGAAATGTCCTCCGAAGGGTCGTCATCATCAGATGCAGCAAGTCAACCGGACGAGGTCGAAGCAAAACCAGCTGCTGAAGGAGAGCCCGATCAGAGGAGTGAAGATGTAGTCAGTGTAGTCAGTTTGAGCGGCAATCAACGTGTAGGCAGTACGACAGTTATAGCAGGTCAACTTTGGAAACCAGTTCCAGGTGAATTACCTGTCGGGGAGTTTGAGTAAGTTACTGATATCTACATGTCAAGAGACAACATATCGTCCAGTGATCACATGTTCATTCTGACTTTCAGGATTTTTACAGTTTGGTCGCGGTCCACGGAATTCATGGCAATGTTACACGCACTTGGATAAATTCATTTGGAGAAAATTTCCTGTTGCGAGAATTCTACGACAAATATCAGCGCTCTCGAGTACTTACTTTTAGTTATTACTGGACCCTCGGTGCTGATTTTCCCGTCACGAGAAAAGCAATCAGGGCACAGGCTCTCCAGTTGCTTGATGACCTTGTTGAGCTACGGAAAGAGACGGATCCGGTTTGTGTTCTTCTCTTCTATTGGCGACTTTCGATTTTCGGAAGTTGTAGACATGCTAACTTGGTTTCACTCAGAAAGCGCTTAGACCGATTGCTTTCGTCAGTCATGATCTTGGAGGCACTATCGTGAAGGAGGTCAGTTGCTACGCACTTTCAACCCCCGGATATACCAGCCTCTAATTTTATATTCAGGCATTACATATTGCCAGTCTAGAGCCCGGCAAGTATGCAAGCATAGAAAAGTCAACTCGACTAATGGTTAGTTGCACAAGACATCCATCTAGTGAAGCCGCTTTACTGACAGATTCAGGTCTTTTTCGGAGTTCCTCATCGAAGTAGTAGCCTGAATCGCATGGAAGATAACATCTCAAGGCTGCTCGTCGCTAGCCCTTACAAAGATGAAGCAACTGAAGACTTTATCCACTCATGGAGACATGTAAATGATCTTGCGAGAACTGTCATGGATATCAATGGCTCATTCATTTCATCCAATATTTTGTCGAGAACCAGTGTCATCAACATCCGGTCGAATATGCCAGAATCCATGCAATATGTAAGAACAGCCTATTTCCATCCCCTAAGCCTTTCGACAAAATCATTCTTTACTTGCCTCTATAGTAGATACTAGTATATGGATACTAGTATATGGATACTAGTATATGGATACTAGTATATGGATACTAAACATAATTAGGTCTTTGGTCAATACTCAGCTACCTTCGACATTGCTTATGAATTTCAATTTCTGGTTTCCCGCCCCCACGCAGAGTTGATCCAAGGTGTAGATGTTGATTTTAGAGGTGCTATCGATGAAATGCTTAATGTTGCACATTCACGTATGTTGCTTACCAGGACATTCGATAACTCTCGCTGACACGAAATTTAGGCGAAAAACAAAGATTCTTAGAGGCACTTCAATTCTCCGCAAGTCCAACTTGCATTCATGGACTACCATCAAACCCCGAATCCTTCCTTATTGGGAATGAAGCCTTCAAACAATGGCAGGATGCCCGAGGACCAAGAGTGCTTCATGTTCATGGATCATTCGGCAGCACAAAGGTTGCTGAATGGTTCTACCGCCAACTTAACCAGCCAGGCCGAGGAGAAAACCACCAAGCTCTCTACTTTGCTTTTGATAAGCACAACAATCAGTACAACTCAGTTACTTCGATGCTCACTACCATACTCGCTCAGGTCTTCAGCCATAATATGGAGCTTTACTCATTTCTTGGCGCTCGCGTTGAGCAGATGTTGTTCTCAAAGAGCTGGACGAAAGAAGAGTTCTTCCGTCTATTTCGGGATCTTCTATTCGAGGAGCACATTCAACTGGTTATCAATGGTTTAGATCAATGTGATGAGTCGCAAGGAGAGTTCCTCTCAGATCTCTTTGACTTCGCGGAAAGAACAGAGTACCGGAGCAAGGTGATCATTGTCACAAGGCCAGATTTTGACATCAAGTCACGATTCCCGGAGTGTCTCACTATAGATTTGGACGAGATAGGATGTTTCCCCCTTCTTGACCCTGACATGGGGCTACGAAGTCTCTACTCAGTACGTCCCGAGTTTGAGGAGTATCAAGAAAATATCGAGGCTTCTCTCTTGAAGTGTGGATATGATGACGAATGGGGCCAATTGATTGTTAGCTTGCTTAGATTTTCTAGCCGCCCTGTTCCAATCGCTGGCAACGAATTGAAGTTCGACCTCGATTCTTTGACCAAACCAGACGCAGATACGCCCAAGGATACATTCACGCGTATTCTCGCAAGAGTACCCCAAGATAGTCGAGATTGGGCACGTAGAGTTCTACTCTTGGTTGCTTACACTTTCCGGCCACTGAGTGTGGAGGAGCTTGGCATTATTCTGCTCCAAAGCAATCACGATTATGGTGAGCACACTATACTTGCCATCGATGAAATCCAGAAACGTATGCTTCGTTCACGACTTAATGAGGTTTTCACTGGATTGATAGTCGTCAGAAAAGGAGCCGTTCGCTTTGCTCATCCTGAATTACGGGACTTTCTACTGTCCGCGGATGAAGACAACGAAGAATTATGGTACAGTATACCGGCAGACACATCACACGATTGGATTACCTCGTGGTGTGTGACGTATCTGTCGTCGCCAGCGAGTCAAGATGCCATGATGGAGGCACACCAAAATCAAGATGGAAGTGTTTACGACGCCCCTACACATATTGTCCGAGCCAACCCCATCAACTATTGTACGCTGTATTGGCCACAACATCTTATCTCCACAGGAAATAGCCAAATGGAAGTGCTTGAATTCTGTGGCAACAAAGAAGCTTTTCGAATTTGGGCAACCAACCTTTGGTGGTCCACAAACCCAATTTCACGACCAGATAAAGGCTACTTATCCCCACTGCCCATTCTCGCAGGTCTTGGGCTCCAAGTCCTGGTAAAAGTCGCCATTCATGACACCGCAACTCCTAATTCTGCGGAGCATCGTGCTTGGGCAGTAATAGCAGCTGCTCAAAATTCACACACAGATATTGTTAAGGAACTACTCGACATTGGTGGTTATGATCTTTCACCAAGCGGAAATTTTATGGAAGACGCCCTTGCAGCTGGAATGTCATGTCACAGCGAGGAGACATTGAACGAACTCACCAGATATGCCTCGGAGAATATACCAAACTTCAGATGGCCCCCAGAACTTCTCAGTTGCGCAGCACAATTTGGGTTCATTGAAGTTGTGAGAAGAATCTTGGACTCGATGGATGATACGAAAATACAGCCAGAAAAGAGTATATTGAGCGCGGCTGGATATGACGATGAATCTGAGAAGGAGAAAGGCCGTCTCCGTACGATTATTCGCCACGTCATTGCGACAGAACTGGATGTCCCGCCTCAAGAGGCCATTGAAGCTCACGACCTCGCGGTTTTAGGCATGGACTCGATTATGGGTTTGTCAATACTCGGGTCACTACGAGAGAGTACTGGCCTGGACCTGTCACCCGACTTCGTTGTGGAAAATCCCTCCATCGAAAAAATGGAAAAATGCTTGAAGCTTGAGAAGATTGCAGTGGACAAGAGCGACAGTGTAGTCCCAGAAGAAGAGCCACAACCAGCTGATAACCCTGTACTCAGCGAGATCATTCGCACCGCCATCTCCGAAGAAATGGGCAAAGAGCTCAAGGACATTATCGATGCCGAAGATCTTCGTGAAGCGGGGATGACCTTAGAAATGGGCGAACACATTCTAAAGACTCTCCGGGAAAAGACTGGCTTGGATTTCCCTGATAATCTAATGACCAGCAGATGTTCCATTAGAAGAATAGAAAGGGACCTCAAGATTGGCACAATCAGAAAAGGAGAACCGATTCCAATAACCAGGATGGGGTTTATCGGTGGTCTACGGCCCCTACACCTCGCTGCTCGCCATGGACATCTGGAGATCGCAAAAATTCTTTTGGCACACGGAGCAAATGTTAACGATGAGGACGAGTCGGCAAGACGACCTTTACACACTGCAGCTATTGAGGGTAATGCAGAGATTGTCAAATTGCTGCTTGAAGCTGGGTCTGTTATCAATGCTAAAGAAAAGTATGGTAAGACGGCTATGGATTATGCTAGTACTTATGGATGTTACAAAGTCGCCAAAATCCTGCTTGATGCAGGCTGCAACTTGTTCAACGACGTCGACAATGAGTGGAATCCGTTGACTCGAGCTGTGACTGAGAATCATCTTGAATGCACTCGTCTTATTCTGGAGAATAAGGGCAAAGCGGATGTTGACGGTCCTGGTACGTACAGTCTCTTCCACACTTTTTCGGGAGGCCTAAGTGTACTCTTTTGGCAGCTATTTTTTCTGCAAATTTTCTGGCGCTCATTTGTTTGATAGATCACTGGACTCCACTCCGTTTCGCCGTCACGAATAGCGAGATCGAAATTGCACGCATCCTTCTCAAGCACGGAGCAAATCCCAACACCACCTTAGGCGGCAGCCCCATCCTCCGAATAACCTCCTTCGATGGCGAGCTCGAAATGGCCAAATTGCTCATCGAAAACGGCGCAGCTGTAGACGCCCCTGATACCGATGGCACCACATCATTTCAGAAAGCTTGCTCCTTCGGCAAAATAGACTACGCCAATTATCTCTTAGAACATGGTGCCGATATCGATCACACTGACGCTCTCGGCAAGACTGCCATGTCTCATGCTTGCATTGCTAATTATATGTTGATGGTTGAGACTTTGATTGCGAAAGGGGCAGATGTGAATAAAGCAGATCTGGAGGGATGGTCGCCGCTCCATTATTCAATTCGGAATGTGGGTATGGTGAAATTTCTCCTCTCGAAAGGGGCGGATCCGAAGCACATTTCAAATGATGGCTATTCGCTCGTTATTCGTGGTATGAACTCATTTTTCAACTCCTCCCCTCTCAAAATCCATTGCCAGTGCTTTGGGGCAATCTTCTTTTCTTTTTTCTATAAATAGCGCTGACATGTCCACAGCCGTGCACACCGGATCCTGGGAAACTCTTGAGGCACTTTTACCTTTGGAACTCGACCTAGAACACGAAATTAAACTTCGCAACTCCACATACACCGCTCTAGAGCTCGCAATCGGTGGGGAACATCTAGATATGGTGCGGATGCTCCTCGAAGCCGGCGCCAGGCTCGATAGACTGGGCTTCCTCGGGGATTATCCATTACACGCCGCACTAAGCACGAGGAATCCCACTATGGTCCGGCTAGTACTGGAATACAATCCCGACCTAAACGCTATTGACAAGATGGGAAACACGCCACTCTCGGGAATGTTGGATTCACCATTAGAAATCGCTAAGCTACTTGTCAATGCCGGATCTGACATCAATTTTTGCAACAAGAGAACTAAGGATACCGTTCTTTGCGCGATGGTCGCGGACGAGGAGATTGAAACTGTGAAGTATTTGCTTAAGAAGAAAGTCAAGGTCAATACTCTTGGAGGTACGGTTTACTCCCTGCCCCTATCCTTCGCTTAACCCAATGCTCTCCTTCTGCACTCAAATGCTAACGATTTTCAAGGCCACTGGGGAGGTCCTCTCCATCTAGCATGCTCACGCCCCAATTTTGAACTTACCAAGCTCCTCGTCGAGAACGGCGCCGACGTCAACCTCCTCGACTACTTCGCCGGGACACCCCTCCAAGCCACAACCCGCCTCTTCTATCCCCAAAATGGCATGGAGGCCCAAGTCCAATGCATCCGCTACCTAATCGACGAAGTAAATGCCGATCCACATATCGAAGGCGGCTCACTCGGCTCAACCTTAAATGCAATCTGTGCATTTTCCACCCCGGAAATGGTCAAGTTATTCCTCGAGAAAGACTGCAAAATCACCGTCGAGGATCCAGTCGGACGAGTTGCTATTCATTTTGCCGCAGGTAGAAGTCTAGATAACTTTCAAGCAGTTTTCAATGCGGGCGGAGACGTTGACGCAAAGGATAATGTTGGGAGATCAGTGCTTCATTGGGCTGTTATTGGTGGGCAAGTCGATGTTGTAGAGCGCGTTCTTTCTCTTTCCAGGGATCTGCTGGATCAACCTGATATTGATGGATGGACGCCACTCCTTTGGGCTTGTCGAGGGTCACGGAGATATATCGATCCTTGCCAGGCCAGACCTGTTTCCACACCCCAGGAAATCATCAAGCTTCTCTTAGAACGAGGCGCGAATCCCCTTGTGAGGGGCAAAGGACTAGAACATGAATGGTCGACTGTCAAGGTCGCAAATTTCCACGGTTTTGACGATGCTTGCGTGAATTTGTTGATTAAAGCGGCGCAAGGAAAGATGGCAAAAGATGGGGAAGGGGAGGTCTGGAATCCAGAGTTTCATGCTAGTAGGCATGGGTGGAAAAGTCCAGGGACTTGTGGAGGATGCTTATCGGTAAGTCGTTCCTTTCCTTTCCTCGAAGCCCGCCAATATGGTTTTTCATCCCTACTAACACTGACGTATAGCAACGATGTGGACGAGAATATGAATGCGAGAGCGACTCATGTACCTCAATTATGCTGTGCTATAAGTGCTATATGGACCGTGAAGTTATACATCCTGGACATAGTTTCAAGGCTGTTGGCGAGGAGTTTGTGGGTGAGGTGCCGGAGGTGAGTGAGAGGACGAGTCATGATACGAAGGATGATGATACGGATAGTAGTAGTAGCAATGATAGTGGTTCGGTCAGTGTGGATGATTGAGTAGAAAATTAATGAGCAGGTCAGGTCTTTCTGGAGGGAGACCAGAGAAAAATTCGATTGTATATTAAGTGTAAAAATGACACTCTTATATCGAGATCATGTTATGATATGTCGTATCTTATGGAAACTTAAGCCTACAACCAGGAAAGGAGGAAGGGATGGAAATCCACCTTACTACCCGCGCTTCATGTACTTTACAGTCTTAACGTGAGAGCTTAGTTTAAATATACTTTTGAAAGAGGAAGGAAACCTTGATGGCTTCTGTTGGAGCTAGACCTGTTTACGGCAGCTTTCCTCCAGTCGCGCCTGCCTCTCATGGAAACGGCGAAAGCGGCTGGATACCGGCAGCGGGTGATGACCGCAGACAAACTTCCAAGACCAAACGGAGATCAACTGCTTGGACCACGTGCCCAGAGTGGAAATATATAAATGTAAACAGGTTCTCCAAGTGAATGAACGTCTCACAAGCCTACGGTTTGGAACACCTTCAAATTTTAGCATCACTAGTATTCCTAGTGCCATATACTGGTATATAACAAGAACTCAAAGTTTACGCTAGTTTGTTTGCATTATTGCATAGATCGCTTCCAAAGGAAGATGTCCAGCTCGAGCACTGCTGTCAGGTCGCAAAGGGAGGGAGAGATTAGCGCCACGTGACCTCTAAAGAGCTTAGCTCAATTTCTGTTTCCCCAATTACCTTCTAGTTGTGACATCTCAATACGACAAGTCATTGATGTGCTTGAGCTAAAAGTCGACCCAACAAGAAGTTATTGATCACGTCACCCTTGATGTGGCTCAGTGACCATGCTCCATTGAGCCTAGTCTGTATAACCTCAAGTTTCCCCACCACTTCACATCAGTTCCTCCTCATTTCTTCCACCAATTCCCATTTCACAGACGAACACGTCTACTTCAACGGATGCCCATCAGCGAGCATATAATCTGGCGCGATTTATAACATCACTGTTGCAAAAAGCCTTAAACCCACACCGCAGACATGGCAGCCTCATCACCCGCGATTGAGCCTTCTCAAGGAAATAAGCCGATGGACAGCTTTCATCTCTTTCCTAAGCTACCTTCAGAGCTATGTGAACTCATCTGGTTTTTCGCATTGCCTGGTCCCCGGATCATCGAGGTCAAGCCCCAACCTCTCAGACGAGGTGTGTATATGAACGATGATAATCGTCCGAATGCAATTGACTCTTTTTACGCACCAAAAACATACTTTGCCGGCTTTCAAGCGCTTAAACATCAAGTTCCTGTAATTCTGAGCGTATGTCACCAATCACGAGTAGTAGCATTGCGGTATCTCCGGTTGTGCCTTTCGTACGACACCGCCGCATGCAAAGACAAGTTCTACGAGAAGTCCTTCTATAAACGCACTCCAGACGGCCGCATGGAAACAAATGATCGGCAAATTCCAATAGAAGAACTCATTCCCCCTAGAATCTGGATTCGTCCCGACCTCGATACCGTCTACTTTTCCGATCCGGATCCCGAACAGAAGGAAGGCCTCCCATATCCCGGTCAGCATCTCTACTATGACAGAGAACAAATACTAGGTTTCGAACACATCCAGTCAGTAGCAATAGATATTATAGGGGGTATTTCGCCGCCTTTTCTTCCAGCTTACATTGCTGAATCGTATCCCTGGCCGATGATGGCGGCAAAGCGTCTTTGCAATCTCAAAGAACTGTACCTCTTTACCGAGGGTCATAGAAAGTCTAGCAATTCGAACTACATTCCTTCGATATCTCATCAATGGACGGTCCGGACCTCGATTATCGCAACTAAACGGGCGGACCTTTCACGGGATATAAAAGATGCCACACGAAGGCATCAGTTCAAGATTAAGTTGGCAGATCTTCCTGACCCATATGAGCCTTCGGTGGGTGTCACGTACAATTCGATTGCAAATCTCAAAATATTTACTGACTGGTGATCAGAGCAGACTAGCCTTACCCTCTGCTTTTGAGACTTGGTTTTCCTCGGGCCGTTTCTATGTCAGAGGGGAGGGAGGCTATGGCATGGAGTGGGAAATCCTCACTTCCCCTCTTCAGGTAAATGGTACATCCGCCCCTAATGTGCACACGCGTTCACCTTAGGTATACTTACTGATATATCCCTCAGCAGCAACAAGAGCAGCAATAGAAAACGAGATGCACCATCCCAACCACCTCAGGGCCGAGTCTCCCGCCAATACTTCACCGGCCGGCTTCCAATAACCCCGGCTCTGAAGTATTACTAGTCTGTAACTCCATGACCAACTCAAAATGCTAGACCTCATTCGGATCATAGCAAAATCACCACTGTACACCAAACCTGGATATCCACCACAAGCAACAAAAACAAAAACCCTGGTTACGGAACTCGAGCTCGTCGATACAAGCGATGCTTCGAATATTGTGCGATATTCCCTAACGCTTGCGTCACCGAGCTGAGAAGAACGGGTGTGTGTCAACAATACAGAATTGGTGACGCAGGAATTACCCTTCCTTATCCTCAAGGCTCAATTAATATGTTTTAAGCTATCAATTTATGATAGCTGACTTTGGGTGTTCCAAAGGGGAAGGAGGGAGAGCAGAGCAGGGCGAGAAGGACTTGGTCTGCCTTGTTAATCTGCCCAAGGACTTGAACTGCACTAAGTCTCGCCCTGTTTCCAAGTTCGAGAAAACCTGGTGGGGCCAGGACTTGAGAACGTTCGCCCGAGCTGCCTTCAATCGTTCCGGCACACAACACGCACAAAGGGTCCAAAGGAAGACGCGAGAAATATTATTTAAATATGTTTTTATATTGAACAATATTACAAGAGCATCATTGATGCTGGGTATCTAGTAAGGTCTTACACAAACCCAAAAACGCCATTATTATGCATAAATTCCTTCCCCATAAGCCCTGTTGACCTTAACCCAAACGCCACTTCCATGCTGCACTGTGCAGTGCTGTGTTTCGCGGTGTTGTGTCCCACTAATTCGAGTATGTATGCGTACAATGTTATAAGTTGCAGCTCTGTCGTTTTTGAGATGGCGAAGATCTGAAATTCCTCAAGCCTTTCTCCTCCTTTTAGCTCCCCTCTCATCCCCATCCTGGGCCTCAGAATGTCTCGCCACTTCAGAATCATCCGACTCATCCTCATAAACCTCAACAGCTCTCTCTTTCCCCTTTCCCTTCGACTTAGGATTCGTTTCATGACCCTTATCCCTCATGTGACTCCTCAAATTATCGCTTCTTGTGAAAGCTCGGCCGCAGTCTAGCCACTTGCAAATATATTCTCCTTTCTTCGCGTGCTGCGTTCGCTTGTGTCGGCGGAGGTTGGAGGCTTTCCATTTCTCTTCTCCTAGTGGAATATATGGACAGAGGTCGCATTGATATGTTGATGGTCCTCCTACGTTGTCTGGCATGGGGGAGTGGTTGGCGGGGGTATTCGGCGTGCTCGTTTTCGGTGAAGTCTGTTGAGGTCGTGGTTGCGTTTCTATACGAGGAGGCTGGGGCTCGCGATGTTGACATGGTGTATGGCTAGAACTTGCCGTTGGTGTAGATGTGTGCATGTGTTGTTGGTACGGATTGTGGGTCCATGTATTGCTATGAAGTGTTAGTGCTGTTCGCTATAGATTGACGTAAGGAATATTTACCTTGGTCCGCTCATCAACTGATCAGCGTCCCTCATAAAGTTATGAACATTTTCCACAAGCTTCCCGTCACACCTCGGAAGTGCGCCAATATCAAAGTCCAAAGGTAAGTCATCATCTAGCTCTAACTCAAAATCTCGTTCCTCCTCGCCATGATGATCACCATAGAGCTCTTCGGGAAGGAGTCGTTTGATCAGGGAGATATCTCGCATGTAGTAGACTGATCTTTCGCGAGCTGGAGAAACGTAGAGAGTATTGCAAAGACTTGTCACGTGGGATAAGAATCGCGAATAAGCTAGCTCGGACTGAGATGCAAGCTATATCAGAAGTTAGCTTTGCATAATATACCTCTTGTGGTGAGAGTGACATACCTTTCCGGCGCACATCAACTCCAACTCAAGCTCTCGAATGGTGGTTATGTGACCTCGATCAAGTCGTTTCTCTACTTTTACTACATCCTCGATAAAAGCCTCGATAGAGGTGGTCTTGATGAGCTCGTCGATAATGTGTGACTGTGCCTTTCTTGCAAAGAGGGGTTGAGCGAAGTCAAAGGCTTTTTCTGCTGTGCCTGAGTCTGCATCCGAGAATCCAAAGCTTTCAAGCACTGTTTGCTGCATTAGTATCGTCAGAGAGCAGATGGGATAGGCAACTTACCATCCAGAAACCTTTTACAAGCCAAGAATAACCTATTGCCTTGATCTGCCAAACCAAAGAGACGTGGTAGGTCGCCTTCTCCAAGATCGTTTGCTGGTTGCCAGATGGAGTTGGCAATCTGCATGTAGCTGTTCCGTTGCCTTTCCGAACCAAGGTCTTCTACCCATGACATTGCGTCTTGGAACCATTCCTTGGTGTGGACCTTCATCTCGTTATCCTCCGTGGCAATCGTGAAAGCATATGCGATATGAGTAAACGCGAATACCTGGACAATTGCTGTTGGATTTCGGCCCTCAATAATGCCGGCTAAAGCTTCTAACCCTATCGAAACCATTGAAGTCCTCGACATTGCTAGTAATTCTGTCGTGATCGGGGTTGGTGGAAGATCTTTTAAGATTGCCTTAGTGTGGCAGATGTGTGCATCAACGACCTCCGCGAAAGATTGGATAAGGGTTTCGGCATTACTCCAATGAGGAGATTCGAGCTTTGGCTTTTTCGTGCTAGGACATCTGCTTGGAGAATGTGAACTGCTGACGGATCCGATCTTGGATACCAAGTTCTTGGCGGACTGGACGGAAGATGTCCTTGCCACCATATTCTCCTTTGGCTGTTCCTCAGGCGCCACGTCCGCCTCTCGAGGACGTTTCTTTCCCCGGGATTGGTTGAAGCTAGGATGGAGTTCAAAGCTGGGGATACCTGAGCCACTACAGGCTGTCTCAATGGTTGCACTTGTGTAACCTGAGTCTGTGAGGAAAGATTTCCCACTCGCATCGGTATCCGTCGGGGAAATCTCCTGGAATATTGACGCATAATGATCTGGTTCACTAAGAGGAGAGATGATTGTGGCCGACATTGGTTCATCAGACCACTCGTTCGGCGGATCTTGCTGGCGATTAAGTTCCAAACTTGGTGACTTGAAGTGTGTATCCAATGGTGTTAGGTTAGTCTCTTGACGTCGAGGGCCTCTGTTCGCAGGATTCACCAGCCTAGCCGCAGGTTCCTGGGTGTAAGGACTTGGTTGCGGCGCTGTATAGCTGGGTACCAACCAGGTCTCTGGACCAGCACTCAATTCCAAGGGACAATCAGACCCGCTCATCTCACAAATTTGGGTGTCAGGAAGTTCGAGTGAAGGTCGCAATGATGTGTTCGCCATCTCCGGCAAGCTGAGCTGACCCCATTCATTTGCTGGACCAGCGTCGTATTCTGCTGGAATATCCGGATAATCCGAATCATCCATACCTTTGGATGACTTCGATGTCTCAGCTAGTGCCATTCTTTGGTCGAGATTTGGGAAGGGATGATTTCGAGATGACTTCGATCCAAGCTTGGAAAATATCCTCTTTGCTACGGTGGTTAGACGATCCGCTCGTGTTGGCGTTCCCTGACATCTCTTGCACTGAAAGAATTTCCCAACTCTTTCTGGTTTCTGGCAATGAAAACACCAGTATAGCCCCTTGGATAAGGCCTCGCACTCCCAGACGTGTTGCAACATTGCCTCTTGATCTTTGAACACTGTTCGACACCACAAGAGTGGACATGTTCTCCTCTCATCTTCTGTGATCGGTTCGTCTGTAAATTTGCGTGTATATGCTACCCATGCGAGGAAGCGCAAATGCGATGATTTATGTTTTGGAAAGTTTCGAAGCCTACAACAACGATTAATCACGAAATATGTACTTGGATAGGGCGTCCTACACGCAAGAATCATAAAGTGCGAAGTCGGTCGCATCAACCCCGCCCGACGATGTTGATCCTTCGGCGCCACATTGTTGGCTGTCGATTTGTGGTGATTTCTGTAGCTTCCTCACTGTAATCTGTTCTTCGCCACGTACAAAAGACCTTTGGCTACGGCTCCTCTTGCTAAGAAACGACATCGTGATTGCATTCACGATAGTCAAAAATAGATGCGAAATCCAGGAACGCCGCTATCACGATACAATTCAAGCAAAACAATTGAAACGAAGGCCCAACGAAAGTCCCATGTTGCCACGACAGATAGTATAAGTCAAAAACCACCCGCAGTCGATTCCTGAGAGTCGCAATGTCGCACTTGCTTGCAGGACTCGTCCAGGACTCTCACGAAGCCACTTTGGCGAAGGTCGAGGGTGGGGATGGATAGGATAAGCACGGAGCCTTGTCGCTCACCGACCAGTCTAACCACGTTTGGCGCGAAGGTTCCGATTGACCAGTAACGGGCGATGCTCAGCGACGTCGAATCGTATGTTGCAATGGTTTCCTGGCAAATTCCTTGGTTTGTGCTGCAGTGGGAGTCCACCAGTGCAGTGCCCGCTGTGGTGGTTGCCTTCCCTGCCTCACCCTTTGACCCTGGTCGACCTGAGCTGTGCATATTGGCGAGGCGGACTTCTGGGCGGATTGGCAAGCGAACACTGATGCACATCTCCCGTCTTCAAGATAAACGAAACACATTTCTGAAAGAGTCGAACACGGATGGAAAATTCCCAGATACCTGGAACGAGCCTCAAAAAGTGCGGGGTTTTCGAGGGAAGCCTGCTGTGTAGGTTTCGAGTTAAGTAGTACCTGCATCGAGTCCTGCGTCGAAGAACAACTCTGTCGCCTGCTTACCACCTGCTTTTGCACGTTTGCAGGATGTCAACTCGTAAAGGTGTCCGCAGGTCCGGACACCTCATAGTGGGGGCCCGTACTTGACAAATTCGTAACAAACCCCGAGAACAACATGATTGAGAGAAGACATTGCTCATGGCAAGTTCCAAACACTGTCTCGGGAAGCGGCCAGCGCCAAGCTATTTGGGCACTTACCGCAAGGCCAGTAGATTCACGCCTTTTCACAAACAATTCCCGTGTCAATTCGAGCACATCCATCCAACCCGCACTTCATCCGCAACCATCACCACATCAACGGCCTCGTCGTCCTCAAATGCAAAGACACGATGTCAAAAGAAGCGGCAGTGACGCAACATCGGGCTTGCCGACTTTCAGGACTCGGCGCAGGGCTATGCAGGACTTCGCGACTTTGCCAGGGGAGGTTCGTGATGCTCCGGCGTGACTGGTTGGCCTGTCGCGAAAATGGTGGGGGTGTCGCAGGGCGGATCCGGCACTGTGGTTCGCATTTTGGGTGGGCGGACCACGGTCTGCTCTGCGGGCAGCCTCCTGGCGATAAGGTTTGTGTTCCGGTTGATCATTAATCAGGGGAACATCGCGTGGTGATATAAACGATGGGATTTAGAGGATTCATGATTCTGAAGACGTTGATGAGAGGAAAAGAAATGGTGATGGAAATCGAGATCGTTCCGGAACGGGCTAGCTGACCAGTACATAGGTGCCTTCAAGGAAGGAGCAACTTGGCGAGCAGACGTAGTTATCAAAGGAAACCCTAGATGCAAAGGGAGGGTCAATCGGGTTGGCTCCAACCAAAAAATGTACGTTGAATTCATATGCACATAGTCATCCCTGGACACCCGCTCCCCCCGGCGCCGAGCTTTGTCCATCTAAAAGTAGTAATACATTGAAGAAGCGATCCTTCATCCATTATGTTCAATAAGGTGGTTTTGATGCCACATTTCCCTTTTGTTCCCCAGTTGCATCTATGCCATTAAGTAGACTTTCCAAGTCCACCGTTGCACTATCTTCTCCCCAGCCTCCGCTTGGGTAACTCTGTCTCCTTTGCCCTTTAGCAGACCGTTTCGAACCTCGACCTTTCCGAGCTGCATCCGCAAAAGCATGGTCTTGAACCGAAGTACCATCACCCGCCAAGGCAGATGGAATCGGTGGTACAGGGGGTACATTGTCAAGAACCTCTCCATCAAAGTGTATCGTTGGGTCCGTTCTCACCAGAACAGGATGAGAAGTTAATGGCCGATGCTCTCCCATCGAAGGAACTCGATCGCGAGATTTTGATCGAGACCTGTCATTTGGTTCGCGCATAGATGCTGATCGCTCCATTGACGAGGATGTCTGCTGCCCGGGGTTGAATGAAACTTCCGAAGCCGTGAAGTCGTAGCTAACCATGCTTTCACTGCTAGCATCGCTGTGCGTAGCCCCTGCTCTGGTCGCTGGCGCACTTGGAGCTTGGCCTGAAAGAACTCTTTTCAATTGATCTACCCGAGTGACGGAGTTTCGGCTCGAGTCGCTTGGAGGCGATGGTGAGTGATCATTGGCCTTCCTAATCTTGCTTAGTGCTCCAAGTCCACCGACGAGACCATACGATGAATTCGGCTTTTGATGTGTATGATTGTGGTGACCATGCTGACTGCCGCTAGGAGGAGACTGGGTGCGGCTAGTTGTACCTCCAGTATTCATTCCGTTCACAGCGAGGAAGTTACGATGCCCTGCGATGTTCGTACCAGATCTGGAGCCGTTGAGAGACACGGTTTTGCTTCCCTCCTGAGCAATTGCAATCACTACCTCCCTGCTCCACTCTGACATCATTTGCTCCCGAACCTTCTCTGGCATTAAACGATCGCCCTCCGGTACAACGCTTGTGCTCAGAATTGGATGAGAGAAGCTTCGACCTGGAGATGTTGGAGGACTGAGCGTTGGCACCGAAAGCGCTTCTGAATAAGCTAGAGAAATGAGCTTCACCATCTGAAAGCGGTCATCAAAGGGTGTCAATGATTCTGACTCTACTGCGTCAGCTGGAAGCTTCTCTTGTGGGGTCGTTGATCCAGGAGTCGCTATCTGGTTGAGAGGAGCAGGTGGCAGCTGAATTCGGTCCACCCAGAACAATTTGCTCTTCCGTCGATGGATCTCATTGTGTATTGCTCTCCCAATTGGCGACGTATCAAATTCGAACTTTTCGCTAAGCGCCCAAAAGTAGCCATGGCACAAACTACCAATCCGAATCTTAGCTAGGGGCGTTTCGGCTTCCGGAATGTCTTCTTGCAATCGAAATACCATTGGCAAGCCACTCTTCACCGCATTGACTCCCAGGTTGTCAACCAAATTCGCAAGCAGGAGATGCAGTAGAATGAAATCTGGCTCGCTGTCTACAAACTGAAGAGCATTTTCATAGACGGCCAAATGGAGCAATTGGAGAAATGTCGATTTCGATCCTTTAGGTGGCTTTTCTCTTTGAGAAGCATTCGACACAGCACGCTTTGTCAAGTTCGTAGCTGATTCGTTTCGGGGAGGTCGAGAAGATACTTTTGGTTTCTCTTCAAAAACACGGAGATCTGCTCGCGTGACTTCCGTGTCCAACCATGTCAAGATAGCATCAACATATGCTTTGCGAACCCTTCCGTCTGCATCTCTCAGAAGCCATTGTGTCCCCTCCCAAACCCGAATCGGGACACGATTTCTTGTAAGACTGGCCCCACCAACCACATTCTTACGATGACCCGCCACACAGAGGATGGATTTGATAGCTTCAAGAGCCTTGACTTTCGCAGTGCCGAAGAGGAAAAAGCCATCGGTTTTGGTGTCGTCCAATAAATCGCTGACAGAGGACAGACCAACAGGATTTGAATTCTCGATCGAAGCGACAGTCGTAGAGCCCGAGACTGGGGAAGGCTTCAACCTGAGCAGAATTGCGGAGACCATGTCGGAAATCTGATCAGCGTAGTAAACATGTGTGGCTAGATGACCAACACAGGCCTGGACTCGATACAACAGATTTTTCCGAAGTTGACTTGGTGCTGCCGGCCCTTCCAAGATCTTTTCGCCATTTTTAAGGCTCCCAGATCCATTTCCTTGCTGCCCTGGTACCCCGCTCAGTTGGAGAAGCTTCACCACATGATGTATTAAACCGAGCAACACGTCCATTACGCTCAGACCGATGAGATTTATGTCCGACTTCAACAGAGAATCGACCATTGTCGCCAAAACTAGTTGTTGCTGTAGCTGATCTTCAACTACCGGGAATCTGACTAGGGCGTCCATTGCGGTAACCAGAATAACATAACGATCCTGCACGGGAGTCCATCGTGCCACTAATTCAAATATTTTTGTTGCCCAGCCTTCCTCTGTTTCGTCTCTAGGCTTTTCATCAACAACTGATTCGTGTTGAGAAACTCTGTCCGATATAAACTTCAGGACTGCAGTCGTAGCACCATGAATTTGACTCCTGTTGTTCGCCACAAATATCTGTTTCAAGCACTGCATTGCCAAGACTCCAATATTTTCCTCTGCCAGTTTGTCTGCATCTGCTGCGGTTGCTGATAACACAGCGTTTCCTTCGCCTGCCGTTTCAACTGTTCGTACAGTAGCTGTACTAGTCCTTCGTCTAACCAAGACTTTTTCTGTATCCGTTCTCTCCTCTACCTGGGCTCTCGTCTCGAGCAAATCGAGAAAGTCCATGTTGTCAGTCCAAAGGTTTTCCAGCAATATCGGCACTATCACATCCAGTTGTTTGCCTGCCAGTGAAGCTAAAGCCTCGGATGAAGCCACGCTTTTAATAGCTTGCAACCCTACATTTCTCCATCGTAAAGCTACCGGTGCGCTTACTGCTGGCTTTGTCGGAGGCGTACTTGTTGATGCGAAGGATGCGTATATCTTAACTATCTCCTCGTACTGTAGCAAATACTCCATATCTGCTGCGAGCGATGCCCCATCGTGATTGTCGCAAAACGCTTGGAATGTAGGAATTGAGGACTCGACCATGGTAATATCACGCGAGCGCAGAATGATACCGAGAATCTTGAGCACATATGGCGCATATAGGGGTAGGTCTCGAGGAGCTTTCTCTATCAAGGAGGCTAGGATTTGCAACGTAACCTGAACATTTCTAGAAGCAGATATCAGCTTATGAGATCTTTGCAAGCTCTAAGCAATTGTCCTGCATTCCAACGTACCCAATTCTCGCCCGCCAAACATCGCTAGCTGTCTTCTTCTCCAAGAACGCGCCAACTTTCTGTACTTTACTCCGTCGCGTTGTCGCATAGTATAACAGATAGCTCAGTTCGCTCGAATTCGGCTTTATATCGACCGCGCCTTTTGTGGTTTTGGGATAGCATTTCAGTATAAGGACTTGGTGCTTCGGGCGACATTTCTGTCTGATGGCGTGCATTTGTTATTCCCTCACCCGTGTTGCCCGGAGACTCGGATCTGATGACAGCTCAGCTTTGGCAGACAACGATGTTGTAGATATTGCGCGCTGTGAATTCGTGAATGCGCAATGATCATCGAGGATGTCAATGTTAAGGAGGTATCATGTAGACGGCGTCAGGTGGGTGAGGGGATGGGATATCCTGATTGTTGCTGGTGACTCTGGTCTCGACATTTAATTTGGTTCACAGGCATCAGCAAGCGAAAGCCACGTTCGAGCCCTTTGATGATCACGGAGCAACTAACTTCACATCCGAGATGACGTGCAACACACCTATAAACTCCCCACCCCTCCCCCCCTTTTTCAAACTTGGAAGTATCCCTCTCCTGAAACTTCAGTCGAACAGCTAGCAAAGAATTCCTTGAAAGTATACACAATTCAAGCAAGTTCACAAAGTTCATTAGAATAGACTGCTTAGCATCAACTCGGTCCCGTCAACAGTTCACCATTCAAGCCCAACAAGCTCACAGCCTGACATCAGCACCAACCTACAGGTACGAGATAGGAAATGGACATTCCCCTGCTGTACAAAGAGATTCGAATGAAACACCCTTATCGTGGATCTACGCAAACTGATTCCGGAGACCGAACACATGTCATTGACTTCAGCCTCTCACCGCTTCTAGCAAACTGTTGGATAGCAGAAAAGTAGACCGCATGGTGGAGCCGGATGCAGCTTTGTGAGGTTACTAGCTGGCTGCAAATCTGGCCAGATTATCAGCCTTGAAGATCACTCTGCACGAGATATGCATCCGGTACACGTCAAGATTCCCGTCCATACGGAATATACACTTTCGTATTTGGTTGGATCCGAGAATGAGCTGGAGAAAATGCACGAGCTTTACGAGTTTCTCTTCTTTGCCGGACCTGAAGGGATCTTTTAGTCTTTCCCATTCGCTCAGCCCTAGGACGCGCTTCCTTGAGCTCGCAGCTCTAGAGGTGTAACACTGTTGACAATAGTATAACCGCTTTTAACAAAAAGCCGCAACGCTTGTTTTGCAAGACATTGATCGAGCTGTTCCATTCGGACCTTCTTCTCTATGGCTTCAATATCTATGAGGCAAGTGCCGATTATGCAACGTCCAATCCTGGTAGTACCTGTTCCATTCACGAGCTTATCTAATGCGCACTTCCTTCTACCCTTCGACTATTCGCACGTCTCGCCCAGTCGCAATTGAGATGATCTTCATCGCAAGCTTTCACACGTGGCAGGCTGCTACCGACTTTGCATTTTGTTTCCAAGACTTGCCCGCTGGAAAATCTGGGGAAACCTTCACTATCAGCTCAGGCTAAAAGCTGCCAGTCATTCGCGATTTGGCTATCATTTTACCCGCTTCATATTTGTCTGGTAATTGCGTATCGTCCACCCTGCTTTACTATCGCAGAAACGCATATTGATCCTGAAATAGTGTCTATTGGCTTGTTCAATATATAAGGAGGTGCCGATTCAGCCAATTAATGCATCCAAATCGTGACGTTGCCACAGCAGACCAACATTTACCAGATCCGCGGCTGAGGTTGTGTTACCATGTGCCGTCCTATGCCGTGACAGCAAAACCAAACCCATTTTCTGTCGCATAAGGAGGCCGTTCGTCCTCTCCATTTCCCCCATTCAAGTTCTCAATGTGGGTAATCTGGGAAGTTGGAAATGTTGATGCCGCTCGGTCTGGTCTTTCGTCGCCATGGTGTATGACTTCAATCCGGGAACTGCACGCAATCCCGTCATCATCGCGATTTGCTTCACCTTTTTGGCAGCGCTTACTACGGCCTTGAGGGTTCGTTCGAAATGGATGAGGAAGTCGAGACTCACGCTGGATGACTACCTGGTAATAATTGCGGTTGTGAGTAACGGGCTCCGTTTGGGTGATCTTCAAATCACTGACCCGAATAGTTCTTGATATTCGCAAATCAAGCACTCCAGATAGCCTGTACAACCCCCGGTTCCCCAAATTCAACATTTTCTGACTCTTTCAGCTGTCGTTGTCGGTGGTCTTGGACGACATGTTGAAGATGTTCCTTTTGAACCTGTCATACCATTGCTACAGGTACGTCCTTGAGTACGAAACGGCTGCTGATGTATACTGACATTAATATAGATGATATTTGTGCTCCGATTCCTCTACGGAATCGAAGTAACACTTGTCAAGCTTGCGGTCTTAACACTCTACTACCGCCTCTTCGGAAGTCGAGGATGCTTTCGAGTAACAGCATGGATCGTGGCTCCAGTCTTGATATTGTGGGGCATATGTATCATTCTAGAGGTCTTCCTTGACTGTAAACCTCTGGCTTTCAACTGGGATTTGAGGGCTCATGGAACTTGTGTAGACCGCCGTACCATGCATTACTCTGTTGGGTCAGTCAATATAGGGACGGATGTCTTGCTGTTGATACTTCCTATTCCGTATATCATTGGTCTCCGACTCGAGAACAAACGCAAATTCGGCATCCTTGCGATGTTCTCACTTGGCATATTGTAAGTCTTCCTCCTATAATATATTTTTGCCGCTAATGAAAGCAGTAACACTGTCGTCAGCGTCCTCCGAATGCGAGCTCTAATCATTGCTGATGGCTCAGACATCACATACACTTTGGCGACGGTTTACATGTGGACACTACTTGATCCATGTGTTCTCACTATCAATGCCAACCTTCCTATGGTCCGAAACTTCTGCATGCTGGTTGCGCCAAGGGTATTCGGATCGCCACTAGATCACTCGATCGACAACAGGATGCAGGCAGCAAATGAAGACCCACGATTTGTGGTTGATGCAGAAGATAGATATGGATCAAATTTATCGGGTCGGTATGGAGACAAACTATTCGGAACCCAGGTGGAAATATCAGGAGGGAGGAAAGATGAGGAAACATAAGAAATAATTGAACGAGGAACACAATGAATACACGATAAACAACGATAAAGTAGTGAATTCGGCAGCACCACGTGTGTCTACCTAAATACAACCAACGACATTTATTCAACCATCAATTTCAATCCAAACACGATCTTGCTTACCATCACATAAAAGATCAAAATGGAAGTACTTCACAAAACAAGATTGAGCCACGATTCCAACCTTTCCAGAGGACTGCAACACCAAACACTTGGGAAATGGTCAAGTAGCTACTAAAAATTCTCAAGAAACAATCAAAATAATATCAAATTATTACATTTCGTATCCTTCTTTTAAACGACAGGACAAATACATTTCATCGGACAATAAATAAGGTCTTGATTCTCCGAGACCTTGAGGGGTGTCTCGAGGGAAAGATAGATGCATGTGATATCGTCCCCTGTCAATCGCTGTCACCGGGCCGGAACATCTTCGGCCCAGGCAAGGTCCCCGAACCTCGGTATCAACATATCTGGAACCTCTCAATTTCTTTCTCTTTTCTGCATACTACAAAGGCATGAAACGCATGCTCGTAGCAATTTCCGTAGCATCTTTTGGTCATACTACAAGACTACCTGTCAGTCGCAGAGTCTGGACTGCAGTCGCACAACAATCTCAGTAGAAAAGGCATTATATTAACCCTTCGATAAACATGTCTGAACGAACAACCCTCGTAAAGCCACCACCTCTCGATCCCTCGAAATCAGCAATTGAGAATGTCCTCGAGCTTACAGAACTATCCGCCATAGGGCCAGTGAGTCTCATTCCCCGAACATCTCAATAGCAGACACTAGAACCTGCCTCCCTTCATCCGCAACAATTTTTATCGCAGAACTAATATCCCCCTCTCCAGGACATGTTCACGAACACTCGCCCTTTATGGCATCCCCCCGGAGCACGAGGAATCTACGGCGGCGCCGTAATAGCCCAATGTCTCGCCGCCGCGCAACGAACCGTCCCCTCAACCTTCACAGTCCATAGCATGCACTGCTACTTCGTCCTCGCCGGCGACGCAACCATCCCTGTAATGTACTACGTCGAGCACGTCCGCGAAGGCAAATCCTTCGCCACTCGCACAGTCCAAGCTCGTCAGCGAGGAAAAGCGATATTCACAACTACAATGTCGTTCGTACGAGAAAACAGCGGAGGGAAGAAAACTGTCGAGCATGCTGTTCCATTGCCAGGGAATATTGTGCCGCCTGAGAGTAGCCCATCGATGGACGAGGAAGAGGGAACAGGACCATTCCAGAGTCGAAGGATTGAGATTTTGAATAAGGAGAGTTCGAATCCGCATGAGAAGCGAACGAGGCAGTGGATTAAAGCCCGAGGACGGATAAGTGAAGCTGGTGGCCACCAAGCACATCTCAGCGCGCTAGCATACATGTCCGACTCCTACTTCATCGGTACCGTCTCCCGTGTGCACGATCTCTGGCGTTTCGGCGCACCCGCCAACGAAAAGAAACCTGGTGAAGACTCCGCAGCCTCGGAAATGAAAATTCGGGAAAAGTATTTGCGACGATTAAAGGAATCAGAAGGGTTGGAACCTGATGCTGAGAATCATGAGGGCAGACCGGAGATTGGCATGATGGTTAGCTTGGATCATAGTATTTATTTTCATGAGCCGAGGAAGTTTAGGGCGGATGAGTGGATGTTTACTGAGATGCATAGTCCGTGGAGTGGGAGTGGGAGGGGGGTTGTGACACAGCATATGTTTGCTGGGGATGGGACGCTGATTGCTACTTGTTTTCAAGAGGTGAGTATTCTTCTCGTTGTGAGGTATTGTTATGCTAATAGTGAATAGGGCGTTGTCCGGTTGAAAGAAGAGAGAGTCCCCGTTCCCAAAGCATCGAAATTATGATTTCAGCAAATTTGGGTTGCTACGATATGACGATATTTAGGGCATAGATTGGTCTTTTGTATATTCACATTTACGTTCTGATATAGATTTCAGCTAGAATACCCTTCTAACGATGCCTATTCGGCTTTCGAGTAACCTCTCACACGTGATACTTATCTTTCTACAGAATATAAACTCCTTGAAGAATGCTAATTACATGAGGCATATAAATGTTTTTCCTGCCCCATACTTCGCATGGCATAAAATCCAATCCTATACCTAGCACAGGGTCATGCGGGTACAACCAGACCGATTCTGTTTCTCTTTTCAAAAATGTTGAAAACTACAGTCTTGCCTGATAGACACGAGGCCCGAAAGTGGAACGTGCTACGTGCGACGTACTCTATGCTGTGGTTCTAATCATCGAGGTTCATTCCCAACGGAGGGAAATGACTGACAGCGACAAAGCGCTCGACAGCACTGTTTGCATACCTTTTTCCAAATAAACACTAAACTTGAACGTCAGAGCACCTATTCAAAATCAATGTCATTGTCTCAAGACATAGACAAAGCTTAGAAACGATACCATTAAAATGAGCGAGCGAACTGGGTTTCCAGAGGACATGTCGTTGGCCACAGACGTACATCGAAATCGTGGCCCAAGATAGCTTGGAGCCTTCGTTGTCTTTACGCCCTTTGGTATGATTTGAAAAGAAATGTGAGAGAAGGATATTTGGTAGTTTGATGACTCTTATTATTCTTTGTAGTTACAAGCACATTCCTCCAACTATAACAAGAGTTATTGGCGTTTGGTAGGATTACCATGATTCAAGAAGGATATAAAATAGTAACATCGATCATATGAGAGATACGCAAATCGAGAACAGGAGCCCTATCACCAAGCACAAGCGGAGAGATTTGCTTCGAAGTGGGAGAGGGCAACGATGAAGCTGGGGCTTCAAACGGAGTTTTTTCAAAGCGCTTTAAATGGTTCAGCTCGTCTAGTGCGAAAGAGGTATCATCTCGGAAGCTGCTGAACACTTCACCACATTTCTTGGCAGCAAAACAAAGTTGGCAGCAAAAGCTGAAATCAATCACTAACCAAACTCTCCCCTTTCCAACTTCAATTAGATGAGTAGGAGCAAGGATATGGGGCCTACTATTCCCTTTGATATTGATGGCAGAAGCAGAAGAATACGACAGGATAGTTACCAATCTCACATATGGGAGTTGTGATTTTGGCTAAGGTGGGTATGCGCTCTATCCGTTGAGGACTTGGGTATATTTATAGCTCTGAAGGGAGGAAATGATGTTGAATGTAGTTAATGGTGGATTAGTGGTTTGAGAAGTAAAATATTTGATCGCGTGGAAAAAGCTCAAGATTCTTACTTTTTCATTCCTGGTAATGGGAGTTTAGTCTTTGAACTTTCGAGGAGACCGAAGAAATCAAAATTTACATACAGCTCCTCCGCATTCGAGAGGTATTAATATCAAGTCACCACCCGACTTGGAGAACTACAGCTCAATTAGCAAAGAGTGCGTTGACAACTTCATAAAATGGAGTCATACTCGCCTCTGATACATGTCGAGAATCGTTGACTTTATAACTTGATACTTGTAGAGTTTCGTGTGCAAGCTTGAAAGCTTCAAAAGAATGTGCCAACATACAGATATCACATGCCCTATTCTGAACTTTCTGACAATGACATGAAATTAGCAGCAATGATCAGTACTAACAGTAGTATACTTCCAAATTTCGTATATCTGCCAATTCTTAAACGTTATCTCAAAAGCGACTATTGGTGGACTCAGTATATCCGTAGGACATTGAGAGTTTTAACGCACCTTCTTTCTACTTCGGATAGAAGGAGTTCATTTCTGCTTTCAGTTTCTACTTGGCAGGTATGAAAGCTCTTACAGGTATTGATATAGATATTTTGTTGTTGTAATCGTAACTAAAACTCACTATGACATGAAAGTTCACAATCTTACCGCTGGGATCATGATAGCCTTACATGGTGGAGTCCACATCGTTAAAGAGTAACTAAACAGTTTCCTCCTTATAATGTTTTATTGCGAGTAATATGGATTTATGAAGTAGTTTGAATGTCCGGTTCTCGCTAAGCCGTCTAGGGGTAGCTGTAATTCGCTAATCTTAGCACAACCTTCACGATAAACTCTATCTACAATTCATTGCCTCATGGCCATCAAAAGACGCTGCTGTCGCCATCTTCGACCAGCACATATTAGGCATCTAGTAGGACCGCCAGGGAGGGACCTACTATTATGTTGCATAATCTCCCCCCCCCCCCCCCCAATCTCTCACTCTGGAAAACCATCCCTCCTGTACATCAAAAGTCTCAGCTCCCGGGCCAACGACACAAATCTTTAGAATCTACTCAAACTCGCCTCGACTACCATAACGCTTTCCCAAACTTGCTCAAGCCAATCGGAGAAATGGCCAGCAAAAGTTCGGGGGAGGATCCGGTGAAGGAAAACATTGGACTCGTCCTTCAACGCACGGACTACAGCAAAAGGTGGGAGTACAGACTACCCCATCCACTTACTAGTCTTCCAAATCGATTGTATTCCAAAACCTTCCCGTAATGAAAACGCGGCAATCTAGTCAACAGGGCTTCGGGAGAATCTAGGCGTATGGCATTTACTCGGTATAGCCTTCAAATGTATGGCAGCGTCCGTCTCATTTGCCCCTGGTAAATACAGCCAGATCATGCAATAGTGATTGTCCAAATTTGCTCTTTGGTTCATCCTTGTCGTTGTGTATATGTGCAGACAGAGCTACAACATGATGGAGGAGATATGCCCGATCCGGGCTGGTGATTTATTGTCTATATTTGACCATCGCACATGCTAATTCTTGTCAGGCTAATCGGACTCAACGTCGTATCTTTCGTCTTTGGATTCGCTGCTAATATGGCAATGCTGCCGATCTGTCACGATCGATAGGAAGTACCCCGAAGCGCTCTTATGCTCGTCCTCGTCACCATAGTTGGAGGCATGCTGGCTGCCATTATTCTGATGTGCCTTGTAATTTCAGCCTCTCTTTCACTTCGCTTACCATCTCCACCAGATCATGCTTTCACTGAAGCATACTATTATGCAATTATTGTAGCCAGACTCTACTTTATCACCTCTTCATTCGTCATCTATACCGCTTTTATGTTGTGGAAAAGTAGGAAGTCGAAAGAACAGATCTCGAAGTATTTCACGGGAGGCCATCGAAGCCTTAAACTTCTCACGATCATGTTTATGGCCTACCTGATGCTCGGGGCCCTTGTTTTCGAGAAGATTAAGGGTTGGAGATACATGGATGATGTGTTCTGGGTAGATGTTACGATTCTCACTGTTGGGTTTGGACACTTCAAGCCCGAGACGCATCTTGGCCAAGCTCTCTTGTTCCCGTATGCTGTACTTGGGGTATTCATTGTGTTTCTGGTGGTTTACTGCATCACGAGGGTAGTCCTCGAGCGTGGTACATCCATATGGGAGGTCCAACTCCGAGACAAGGTCCGAATTCGTCGTGTCGCAAAACGTGATGGAAAGGCCTCCACCGAGGTCCCTACTTGGGTTTCGTCTATCTTTAGGGAAAGGAATAGCAACATGAAGCATACAGACACCAAAGGGAAACAGCCCCTCGAAAAGCAAGTCACAGACACTCGAACGCTCAAGAAACAATCGACGGACGACCGCCGAAGAGAAGAACGAGATGCACGAGAAAGAGATTTTGAAGCAATGCAAGAAATTTGAGAAAATTCGTTGAGGCAGAGAATATTATACTCTTTCACTCTTTGGGGCTTATTCGCGCTGTTTCTTTGGCTCTTTGGTGCAGCGCAGTTTTACCTCTGCGAACGAGCTTTTGGATGGACTCATTTTCGAGCAGTCTACTTCACCTTCATCTATTTTTTGGCAATCAGGCACGGCGATGCTACGCTGACCAGTATGCCGGGAAAAGCCATTTTTGTATTGTAGTCGCTTATGATTGTGCCGACTTTGACGATGTTGATTACAACAGCATGCGAGGCAGTCGGTATGCCGTATTTGAAGGGTGTGCAGAAGTGCCTGAAGCGGAAGCTGTTGATGCGAAGTAAAAAGCCTCCAAAGATAAAGAGAAAGTTTTCAAGTAAGTAGTTTTCGTGTCGGGAAGGAAGATGGCCCTGACACGAACAACAGTCGCACACATCAAGATCGAAGAACTACCCCACAACGCACATGACAGAAATCACCTCTTAATTCAGGCTATCCATAGCATAGTAATAGAACGCATGACAAACCAATAGTCAGGGGAGAAGAAAGCGGCTTATATTTTCGAAGACTGGGAATATATCTTCTACCTCATTGGAGCTTTTTAATCAGATGACTCGACTGGAGAGAAACAAGAGGGAAATGACAATGCGAGACCGACGACAGAAGAAGAATACGAGGAGAAAATGCCCGATTAGCCGCACGGGAGGAATCCTTTGGATGTGAGCGAGATTTTGACAGAATGGATGTTATTGGAATTGGTGAGCAAATTGGAGAAGGAGCTGGACAGTGGGCGGAGAGAGTTGGGAAATACCCATCATCTCATGAATGACATCACAGGGGCGATCGTAATCGAAGGAGAACAGAGATGTGCGATAAGATATTTATGATACCCGATTAATACTCGCTTCTATAATAATCATGAAGTAAGGTACCACCAGGTCGCAATTGGAAAAGCTTTTACGGTGATTGGAGACAACAACGACCACAAGTGTTGATATGGAACGATTTCTCGAATGTCTCAGCAGCAGCGGGCAAATATTACTTGAAATCCCTACATCAACCACAACTCCAATTTTCAATTCCGTAAATACAGAAGGCATATTTTCGAGAATACCAACGGTGATAGATTGAGGAGAAATTTTGATTATTCCCCCCATTTTTATTTCCACCAAATTACCTAGATTTGTATTGCCCTAATCTTCTCCCCTCCGAAATTCTTCTCCCATTGTCTTCAGCCCCTTCTCATACTCACTACATCTCATCTCACCAGGCTTCTCCTGTATCCACCAAATTATATAACAGGTGGAGCATCATACGAAAATGCTTCCGGAAACCTAGTTCCATTAATGACCCGGAAGTGCGCAATAGCATTCATCTCAAAATCAACACAGCCCGTCTTGCTCCCCTCAAGATAAACGTAATAAGAACCAGCATCCTCCGCTGAACACGCTTGCCAGCTCTTTCCCTTGTATACCACAGCTGCAAATGTTTCTTGTGGAAGGAATCGCTCGATGCGAAAGAAGCCGGTTTGTTGGGTTTTGGTGGGCAAGAATTCGTCGGGGGTGTATGCGCCGGTGTATTTTAGTTGCCCAGCGTCTGTTACCCATGCTACTTGGTTGGGAACGTAGACGTCCTGTGGGAAGAAATGTGAGTGAGTATGATTGAGTAAGATAAAAAACCTTACCATGCGTGCGGTGCTGTTAACGTTTGAGAGAACGATGCCGGTTCTGTTGGTGAGTGTGTCACAGGGAGCAATATTGACGTTGCAGTAGGAGTGGGTGGTTTCTTTGCCGATCACGAAAGATCCATTCACGGCGTTGATGACAGCATTATTGAGGGTATTGTTGGTTGCTCGTACTGTGGGATTAAGCCAGTAGCTGTTGAGTTGTCGAGACTCAATTGGCGCAGGTGTGGCTGAAGTGATGGAGAGGAGGCCAGCAAGTGGCAGAACTGCTTTGAAGAACATCTTGTGGAATGGAGTTCTGATTCGAGGAAGTCAAGGAAAGTAGAATGTGCTGTAGATAAACAGAATGAAATTTGGGAGAAGTATCATGTCTTTAAATATTTGAAACTGGTCTGCTAGGAATCTCAATTTACTCCTGGTAGGGAGAAACGCCTGATCTCCACGAGAGACTTTACGACGATAAATCAATACGGAAAGCAGCGCGCAGTTTAATTGCGATTGGACGATTCAATGGCGAGATACAACATAAAGAAGTGTTTCTCCGCAGAAGATGCGGCTGTTTAACCGGTCCTTGGCATCCGAAGTGGCTTTTGGTGTTTTCTAAGAAGGTAGTATTTTCGGGTCAAGGTGGCGAGGAAACTTAATTTGTATGTGCCTTTCGCTTTATCTGAAACCAAGTCACATTGATCGTAATGCTATTTGGAAGATTTCACTATTACTAAATCATATATTTTGTTCATGTTAGGATTTTGAAGTGTTTGTAAAGGGGCCGCTATGGTGTCAATCGTACCCTCGCTTAATTTAAACTTAACCACCACCA